>LOJH01019526.1:0-20197 GCA_001685095.1 Ellobius talpinus | reverse complement strand
TCTCTCGCTCGCTCTCGCTCTCGCTCTCGCTCTCGCTCTCGCTCTCGCTCTCTCACTCTGTAGACCAGGCTGGCCTCAAACTCACAAAGACTGCCTACCTCTGCCTCCGAGTGCTGAGATTAAATGTATGTGCCACCACTGCCTGGAAATCAGTGGTTAACCTGTGGGTCATGACCCTTTTGGCAAACCTCTATCTCCAAAAATATTTACATTACAATTCATATCAGTAGCAAAATTACAGTTATGAAGCAGCAATGAAAATAACTGTATGGTTTGGGGTCACCCCGACATAAACATTAGGAAGACTGAGAACCACTGACATAGATAAGGTGAGCAAACAAAACCCAATGTGAAATGGGGCATGATGGCTGCAAGTTTACGGCCAGCCTGGTCTAGATGGTGAATTTTATAGAATAGTCATCAGCTATAAAATGGAATTCTGATGTTCACAAAAACATGGATAAGCCCTAAAAACAGGCTGAGTGAAAAACTGCAGCCAGGAAAAACAACAATAACAAACATCTGACAGTATGGTTCCCCTTGCAAGAAATGCCAGAAGAGCCAATCCACAGACAGGAAGAACGGAAGCCAAGGAGAAGCAGAGTTCATGGCTGCTGTGGGGGATGACAAAATGTCCTAGAATTGGTTACAGTAAATGCTGTACATCTCTGAATACACTGAAAACCACTGAACCGTACAATTTAAATGATCTGTATGGTAAAACTATTGGTTTTTTTGATGAGTTATTTATATTTATATGTGTTGGTACATAGACAGAAGTTTCTTTCCTGCTTGGTTCCCCAGCCATTCAGTCCCAAAGATACACACAGAAGCTCATATTAATTATAAACTGTTTGGTCTACTGTTCAGGCTTATTACTAACTAGCTCTTATGACTTAAATTTACTCATTATTCTTGTCTATATTTAGCCACATGACTTGGTACCATTTCTCAATGAGGCATTCTCATCCTGCTTCCTCTGTGTCTGGATGGTAACTGACTCTCTCTGCCTTTCCTCTTCCCAGATTTCTCTTAGTCCGGTTGCCCCACCTATACTCCTGCTGCGTGGCTACTGGCCAATCAGCGTTTTATTAAACTAATACGAGTGACAAATCTTAACAGTGTACAAAAGCATTATCCTATATGCCACAGCATTGGTATTTTGTCTGTGTGCAAGTGTCAGACACCCTGGAACTGGAGTGACACACAGCTGTGAACTGCCATGTGGGTGCTGGGTATCGAACCCAGGTCCTCTTCGAAGAGCAGCCAATGCTCTTAACCACTGAGCCATATCTCCAGCCCTACTATTATTTTTTTGATTGATTTATATATAGTGTTTTGCCTACATGTATGCATTTACACCACCAGAGTGCCAGGTGCCTGTAGGGGCCTGGAGTAAGGGTAACTGGAGTAAGGGAAAGTTGTGAACCACCATGTGGATGCTGGGAATTCACTGAAAGAAATCCCCAATGCAACCAGTGATTTTTTTAAAGAAACCTCTGTGTGTGTGTGTGTGTGTGTGTGTGTGTGTGTGTGTGNGCGCGCGCGCGCGCGCAGATCAGATTACAACCACAGTCTCTTTGCTGTGCTCAGCTATGCACACCAGGTTAGCTGGCCCATGAGCTCCTATAGATGAATCCAATCTTGCCAAAGAACACTGGGTCTACAGATACACACCATGGAGGCCAGCTTTACATAGGTTCTGGGGATCTGAACTTTTCTCCTCACCCTTCCACGGTAAGGGCTTTTACCCACTGAGCTATCTCCATAGCCCCATTCAGTGACTTTTCGTAAGACAGTCCTTGACTAAAAGGAACAGAAGTCCCACTTCAGCTCACGACCCCAGCCTAGTTCACAGCCCAGTCTCTTAACCAAATATGTGGATTCCAGTTAGATATGAAAAAGTACCACGTACTTCCTTTGCTGTTGTTTAACGACAGCATCTCTTGTGACCAAGGCTGATTCTTACCTCCACTCCTAAGTGCTAAGATGACAGATTCATGCCACCACACCCAGAAGGCACCATGTATTTCTGAGCGTGCCTATCACTATTCTTGCTCGTCAGGAGGGAAACCTGGCCTAGTCCCTTACAGGGAGTCTGCCGACAGGCAGAACTGACAGTCACACATTTCTGGCAGGCAAATGAAGGGGACCATTTGGAAATAAAGACACAGAGGGCCTTCAAGCACAGGTTTGTTTGATGGGACCTCCCTCCCCCATCCGAAGTGAAAGCTTCCCCTACCACCTTCTGTCACACCCCTCCTGTCACTGTTTACTGCTACACCCCATGGAACCTGTACCTAGGGGCCAAGGGCCACACAACAGGTGAACATTGAAAACAACCACCAAAGCCTGTACAAGTCAGTGGCCAATTCCTATTTGCTGACAGAAGTGTTTCCTTCCTGAAAGAACACTAGAGCCCTCCTCCCCACCCAGCCTTCGAATGCCTATGGGATTGAGTGGCCCACCAGCCTGTAAAGAGGACTCTCACATGACACCCCCCCAAAAGCACTTAAAGCTCTGGTCACGCCACCCTTTCTGTTCCAGAACTTCCACCTCTTTGCTCCTTCCTTATCATCTAGCTGCAGGCACACGTGTTGCCCACAGACCCCAGCCTGCGGCACCCCTCCCGACCTCACCCGCGGGCTGCTGCACCCAGGCACCCTCCATTCTTGCCCACTGAGCCATCACACACCCGGAAGGTGATGGGGTGAGGTATCGCCCACAAACCTGGGAAGGACTATGAACCTGAGATACATGGGGTGTGAGTGGTGGGGTGCTAAGGGGGGAAAATCTCAGAAGTAGTTCAGGGTTGTAGGGTCTTCTGGGGGAGGAGAACAAGTACGCAGTCCTACAAGTAACCCAGCTTTAACTGCGAAGCGGAAATACCACCTCCCAGCTTCCTCCAAGCTCAGTCTACAGAAGACAAAGGTCCTTCCCCGTCCCAGGCCCACCTGCTACCTTCCTGGCCTCTCGCCTGCCTTCCCCCAACCCTTCACAGCCTGTTACTTCCTTATTTAAGAATGGCTACAGGGCTGTGTGTGGCTTGGTGGCAGAATGCTTGCTTAAGCAAGGGCAAGGCCTTGGAGCCCATTCCCAGCACTGGGGAAAAAAAATCTTCTCGGAGAAGGTATTAGTCACGGTTCGGTAAAGGAACAGAACTTACAGAGTACATATATTCTACAGATAATACTTTCTGCCAGACGATTTCTCCCGTGCGTGTATGTGTGCACATGTGTGTGCGCATATACATGAATTTATTAGAATGGCCTACAGGCTGTGTGTGGTCCAGCTAGTCCAACAATGACTGCCTACCAATGGAAAGTCCAAGAATCAAGAATCCAGTAGCTGTTCTGTCCACAAGGCTGGAGTCTTAGCTGGTCTTCAGGATATGCCAGAATCACAAAGAGGCAGGCTCTAATGCCAGCAAAGGAAAGGACTCGCCAGGGAGAGGGAGAGCAAACAGGCAAAGAGAGCAAGCTTCCTTATTCCATGTCTTTATATGGGCTCCCAGCAGGAACTGTGGCCCAGATTAAAGGTGGATCTTCTCATCTGAAAAGATCCAGATTATAAGTAGGTCTTCCCACTTCAAATGATTTAATTAAGGAAAAAAATCCCTCATTGGTGTACCCAGACACTTGGGTTTTTAGTTAATTCCAGATGTAGTCAAATTGACAACCAAGAACAGCCATCACAGAAAACACCCCTATTTTCAGGGACACCCACTGAAGCACTTGGAAGTCTTAGGGGTACAACAACTTACAAGAGATACTAGGAAAAAATTCAAATGTCAAAAACAAGAAAAAAAATCTCAGCACAGAGCAAACGGAAGTCCCTGTACTAACCCCCGAATGTCCCTAAATTTAAAACAAAATTAAGTTACCACAGATACCAAAGTACAAAACCTGCTACTTAGCATAAAAGTTTAACAATACAGAGACAGAGCCTTGAGGCTTCAGGCTGTTTGTGGCAGCATCTGGCTACCCAGCATACTGTTCTGTCCCCTTCTGCGACCCTGAACTCAGGACTTGACTGAATCACTGGAAGCTGTGCTAAGGAGGGGAAGGAACCAGCACCTGCTGCTGCTCCAGCCTGGTGGGACAGGCTGCGATCACACACTGCACAGGCTTCCCTCCCGTTCTGCAGCCAGCTCATGAAGCCCCTAATGGCACAGTGACAGGGAACCAAGGTAGACTCTGCTGTCCACACACTGTCCATGCTCGGATGCTCCCAGACACCCTGCTAGGCTGACGTGTCCCACCGCCCAGTCACTCACTCAGTGTGTTCTCGCTGCCTGCTTTATGGCTGTTCTCAAGGACAGACAAGATCTGCAAAGGACAGATGACCTCAAGGAGCTTCCACACTACAGGAAGAAACACAGAAAAGGCTCTGACCAAACACCTATATAGCACAGACTTCATGTTAGCTGCTGTACTGAGCATTTATCAACACCAAATTACACATAGCAAAAATCCTGAGATACATGTTATTCTTACAGATGAGGTGACAAAGAAGAGGAGCTAAGGAACCTACCCAAGGTTACGCACGTAAATGGTGACAGCAAGACCTAAAACCAGGGGTTCTGCTCTAGCTCCAAAGCTATATACACCCTCTCAATACACATAAATAAATTAGCTAGCATGCTAGTCGGTGGCAGGCACTCTGGAGAAACAGAGAAAGTAGTGGGGGTTATGTGACTCTGAGACCTGGTCTCTTTATGTAGTCCTGGCTGTCCTGGAACTCACTATGTAGATCAGGCTGCCCTTGAACCCACAGAGGTCCACTTGCCTCTGCCTCCCAAGAGCTGGAATTAAAGGCATGCAGACACATCATGCCATGCTAAGATTATTTTCCCCCGTGCAATACAGTTGCCCAGCCTGTTTTTTTTTAATTTATTTGTTTTATGTGCACTGTTTTGCCTGCATGTGTCTGTGTAAGATCCCCTAGAACTGGAGGTACAGGCAGGTGTGAGCTGCCATGTGGGGCTGGGAATTGAACCCAGGTCCTCTGGAAGAACAGTCAGTGCTCTTAACCACTGAGCCATCTCTCCAGCCTCAGCCCAGCCTGGTCTTACTCTCCTAAGTTCAAGCAATTCTCCTGCCTCCTATAGCAGCTACGACTATAAGATCAGGTCAATACACTCAACTTTACATGGAAATTTTAAACTGATTTAAGCTTTCAGGGTTTTTAGGTTTTCTGTCTTGTGGTACCTTAGGAAAAGGTGTTTCTTTCTGCTAGATGGGAGGGTCTGTAAAAGGCCCATAAGCAGGGACGTGCGAGGAATACATCCAAAGCAAAGCTAAGTAACCTGAGCAGGGGCAGCAGGGGAATAGGAACAGCTGCCCCAAGGCTGCAGAACGCTCATTAAGTCTGACCTGACTCTGTCCTTCCTGCTATTCACTGGCTACTCTTTCATGTTCTATTGACTTCCAAAGTGAACAGTGAACTCTGAAAACAGAGCCACAACCTCTACCCCCCACCCCCAAGGTCTCTGGGTAAGTCGGGGCTGCTCAATGTGTGCAAGTTGTCTTGTGGAGTCCATAGACTAGAGGGTTCAGGACAAGCAGGCTTGCCAGGGCAGCTTGGCAAACCCTATCACCAAGCACCCCTGCATGAGAGGAGGGCATGTCCCCATCTATGCTGAGGAAGCAGCATGTGAAGGGCACTGCAGGCTGCTTCAGAGCACACCTGCCCAGCTTCACTCTCACATCTGGCAGCCAACACCTTCCCTGACTCAGAATGGGAGGCAGAACCATCCACTGACTTCTGAGCTTCCCGCCTAGCACCAGACCCAGGATTTCTCATCAGGAATGGGTAAGGGGGTTACAGAAGATGCAGAGGGTACCACACCTTCACCCTCACTGATGGCTGCCCAGCCTCTCAATGCCTAGCTAGGTCTTAAGACTACAGATGATGGGGCTCCTGACTTGGCATTTCATATGTCCTGGATGACATGGGTCAGCTCTGAAGGGGTCAGTAATAACTAAGCCCTGAGAAGGGCCCGGGCAAATCTACAAAGGCTACAGACATTTACAAAGGCTACGAGTATTTAGATGTGACAGAATTTAGCTCACTGCAATGGATCATCCACTTTACACTTAGAAGACAACCTTCCCTTTCTTTCTTCCCCCCTTACCCAAGCAGAACACCAAGAAACACATCCCACTGGAACCAAGGGCCATGCATTTAAACATAAACACTCCCCTTTCTGGTTTCAGTCTTTTTAAAAAGTAGCAAAGAGAAAATCACCTTGGCCCAAGTCAGAAACGTTAGGACCCCCTCACACACCTTATTTCAAAAGTAAATTACTGAAATTTCATTTCATTATATTTTCCAGATGAAGCCTGGGGTGGTGGTCAGGAGGGCAGGCAGATGCATCTTAGAACTCACAGTCCGCAGGCTGAGAAGCAATGAAAGAGAAGAAAGCGCAGGGGAAGCTGTGCCATGGCTTCAACAGATTACACGTGCTGTGTCCGCAGTCCTGTGGCCTGGCATCTTGGCACAGCTGGCGGGGACAGCAAGAGCTATGTGAGGAAAGACAGAGAACCGACCCTCAAGTTCAAGACAGTGATAGCAGGTGACCCTCTGGCCCCACACTGCTCTCCCTCCAGGCCATGGCTACTCCTGGGAGACCACTGAGTAGCTCCAGTTGGCATGCGGGAGAAATGGCAGATAGCGCCATGAGTGCCTGTTACTGTCTGAGTATGGCAGTTAGCTAGCAATAAGAGCTGCAGGAGAGGCACTAGCTTCAAAAACGATCAGGCTCCAGCTCCACGTTGGTGCTAAGTACCCTGACGCCATCGAATCTTATTTTGGATAACTCTGCACCAAAGCATTCCCAATAGAGAAGTGGGATGGCAAAGCAACTGGGACAAGACGTGAAAAATGAAACATGCATCTAGAGAACGGTGCTGCTCTTGCAGCTTCTCCTAAATAGGAAATTTTGCCAAAATATCCGCCTGGCCCCAACACACAGCTGTTACAGCAGGACTTCCTGCCAGTGCACCCCAAACCAAGGCGGCGAAAGAGGCTGACAGGCAAGATGGCATGTGTGTGGAGGGAGACATCAGACAATCCACACGCTGACAAGCACCTGGAAGCACAGACAGACTCTGCTCCCTTGGGCTTTCTCCAGCACTCACGCGTGCTCTTGGCTCATGCTTCCGAGTCCTCGTTACTGAAAGGGGCCAGGAAATACCTAACCAGAAGCTCCTGCTTTGCCTGGCTCCCCCCCTCCTCGCTGCTAGCTAATCAGAATCCTCTTTCAGAGGTCTCTGGCATCAGGTCCCTTCCTCTTTATCTTCAATGCCAACATCCTGGCCCAGTCCTTTGTCATGTTACATCTGAATTATTACCAACTGCTGGGGGTGGGCAAACACCAACCAGTGACCAAATCCAACCTCCAAGTTAATAACGCTTTCTTTATATAATTTAAATGATTGAGGGGAAATCAAAAACAAGATTCATTTTATTTATATGTTTGTTGTTTTTTGAGACAGGGTTTCTCTGTGTAACAGCCCTAGCTGTCCTGGAACTTGCTCTGTAGATCAGGCTGGCCTCAAACTCACAGAGATCTATCTGCCTCTGTCTCCCAAGCACTGGGATTAAAGGCATGTGCCATCACCACCCACCAAGATTCGTTTTTATAATAAATGAAAACTACATGAAATTCTTATTTCATAAATGACATCTTCAGAGGCCTGTAGCCACACCCATCTGCACTGCATTATCTTCAACGCCTTTCCAATATTCCTGGAAGGCTGTCCTCTGAGCATGGGCAAAGCCATCACCATCATAACAGGGTCAGACTATTAACAGTCCCTCGTGGAAGTGGGGGATTCCCAGCTGGGCGCGATCCTCCCCGAGCTGTGTATGGCAGGCAAACACTTCAGCATATGAGAAGAGGAAGGTTGGCTGGGGTGGGGACCCTAATGCAGCGTCCAGGAGGTCACCACCCACCCTGAAATGGAGCTTTACAGAGATGCGACTGTTTTGGGGTGACCCATATTCATTCCTTTATGTGAGCCCAATGTATTCCCAAAGATGAGCATAAAGTTTCTCTGGTTGGCAGGTCTACCTGGAGGACGTCAAAGTCTGTCAGGAGAAGTCAGAAAACAAAACAAAAGCAGAGTTGAGAGGGCTGCATTGGAAAGGACCCAGCTCCCAGAACTGAAATGCCCACTCCCCAGCCCAAACACAAAGTGTGCCGACTCCTCCCACAACGACCCTGCGCCCCCATCTCTCCAACCTGGTTCCCTATCTTCCAATATGACTTCCAAACTGTTACTCTGGATGCACCACCTCCATAACCTCTGTCTAGACCCTGGGAACAAACTGGCTCCATGCACGTGCTCGGCCGTTCTCATCTTTCAGAAAGACCTTCTCAGCTGGCCACTAGCCTGCCTTTCAAGGCTCTGGGAAGAATTCCTGACTTCCTCTCCTCAGCACCCATTGCACCCTGCGCCTACCCTCAGCACAGCTCTCGCCACACTGCAAGGGATTCACCTATGTGTGTGTCTGTCTCCCTAGAGACACCAAGATTCCATGGGGAGAGGAAAGCAGTGTACTCACCTCCAAACACCCAGGCAGGGCCTAGCATAGTGGTTCAGGTTCAAGGTACTGAGCTCAGCTCCCAGGGAGCAGGGCTGCCACTCACTGCCTATGACATCCTGGGCTTGCTCTCAACCCTAAGCTACTGCTTCCATTATAGACCGTTTTCTCTGTGCTGCCCATGGATTCACAGGTAGGTGGCCTTACACTGGAGCATGGTCAACCTACCAGGGGCAACACTCTTAAAATTGACTATCCCAGCTGGGTGGTGGTGGTGCACGCCTTTAATCCCAGCACTCAGGAGGCAGAGGCAGGCGGACTTCTGTGAGTGCCTCAAAAAACCCAAACCAAACAAACAAACAAAAAGCAATTTGACTGTCGCTCTCCCAGGAGCTATCAGCCGCCAATAGTTGCTGGGGTAGAGGTGAGACTTCACATCTACGCTCACATCTCGCTATGCTGGGATTGGTTGGGCTTGAGCTTTCATGGAGCTTGTGCAGCTGTACTAACTGCTGTGAGTTCAGAGGCCCTGCTGGGTCTGGATGACACTGTGTCCTTGTATTCACCCACAACCTCTGGATCTTAAACTCTTCCCATCCCTTCTTTAGCAATGATCGCTGAGCCTCAGAAGGGGTGAAACAGTTTCCTTTCTTTCTTTTTCTATCTTTTTCTTTGAGACAGGGTTTCTCTGTAGCTTTGGAGCCTGTCCTGGAACTCACTCTATAGACCAGGCTGGCCTCGAACTCATACAGAGAGCCGCCTGCCTCTGCCTCCCGAGTGCTGGGACTAAAAGCATGCACCACCACCACCTGGCCAGATGTTCTTGAAGAAAAAAAGGGAAGGGGCACAAAGTTGAGTGGGAAGAGAAGGAGAGACAGATGGAAGAAAACACTGTAAAACTTCCCAAAAAACCAAACCTAAAATATTTATAAAGTGTGGGGGAAAAGCAGACATTCCTAAGTGAGCAAACATTTATATAAATCATTTTTTTAAAGGACGCTCTTCTCACCTAAACAATCATCAATGACCTAGGCTGCATATGATCACACCTCCTCTGTAGGCCAGGGGTCAGTATGAACCAGTTCAAATCCGAGGTGGCTCTCCATGTCCTGAGGGTCCATAGAACACGTTAGTGTTTCTATGTCCTCACCTGTGAAATTCAGATGACACAGAACTGACCATGCATGCATCACCTAAACAAACACTGGGCAGGTCACACAATTGGTTCTCAGAAGTTTATACCTGTAATCACTCGTTTTTCCCAATCAATGACTCATACTATTTTTGCCTTTACACACACACAGACACACACACACACACTCAAACATACATACACATGCACAAATTCACGTGCACACTCACACATACACACATGTACACATGCACACATTCATACACACACATACACACATGTGCACACATACACATGCACACAAACATGCACACACACACACACACACAGAGCCTATGTCAGTACTACATCTTCTGAAGCAGGCAGTGACAACATTTCCAACAACCTGCCCTTGCCCTAAAACCCAGTACAGTGCAGCAGGTCAAGAGGCCGGATCAATAAGTTAATGAATATATGATTTCAGGAAGTTTAAAAGATTACTAGTAGGAGAGAGAATGCTGGGCAGCAGGGACGAGGCAGACAGTAATCAGAGAGCCAGCAAGAGGGGGAGGCAATTAGAAGGGCGCAAGTGAAGTCAGACTTGGATGGGACTGCAGGAGAGGCCCAGCGGCAGGTTGAGCTCCTCCTTAAAGCTTGCACTGCTCAGGCTTCCTGTCCAGCATTCCCGCTCCCAGGACAGGAACCCGCTCCTAGCTCACTGAACGGCCTGAAACCACACATGCTGCCCAAGGCTACTTCTTACCTGAAAGGGAACCCAGTGCCCCAGGCCTGCACTCCAAGTTCAGAAGCAGAGGCACGAAGGCCACTGTGGGCCCACCATGTGCCCAGTGGAATTCTGCCGGCCTGTAGCCGTGAAGCAGAGGCATGCCATCTACCACCCCAATGATCCTGAGAAGGAAATGGAGCCCAGGGAGGTTAAGGAATACACTTGAGGTCATACACTCCCATCTGGTTTCAGAACCCATGTCCCTAACCACCACATAACCCAGAGCCTCTACTCGAGTCAAAACCACTGTGTACGAGCTGAGAGAGCTCAGGCAAGCTAGTCTCTCCGATCCTTATGTTCCCAACCTATCCAGCGGGCATCACATAACTATGCATACTTAGTGTAAGGAGAAAAAAAGAGACCATAACATAACATAAAGGGCACTTCTAAAATAGACACCAGGAGACGGATTCCCTTTCCAACCCAGCCAAATCCCTCCCTTACCACAGGAGCCCTCTCGGTGCCACTGACTGTCCTGCCTTTTGCATGTGCTCAAGTATTTTAGAGCCCGCAAGAGCTTGCAAAACAACCTGGTAACAAACAAAAGGCAGGCAACTCTACATGGGACGCGTGAGGAGGCAGCGCAGTTGGGAAGATGGCAACTCCTGGCGTGCCGATGAATAGTGCATGAGCACAAGCTGGGCCAGCCAGCCCCTGCCAGTGCAGCATACACCCTGACTGACAGTCCATGACGGCACCTAGCTCTACCACACCCGCAAGCCAAGACGTCAGGCCAGGGAAGCTGGAGGCCAGGTCCAGTGGCCTCGGTGCCTCGGAGGCTGCATGTCTAGTAGTGGGATGAAGAAGTAAAAGTGACGGGAGAGCAGGGGAGGCTGCAATCACAGGCCTCTGGAAGCTGAGTTCAAGGCCAGCCTGGCCATATGGCAAGACCCTGTTTCAAAACCCACAACAAAAAGACAAGCTGTCATTTGTACCAATGGTGAAAGATCAGAATGCTTAAAGATCATATACGGACAAAATGTCACGATCCTAGAGAAGGGACTATGTCACACAAGACAGGCACTATTTTATTGGAGGGGGACACATTTCCGTGCATCACCTTTAGGCTCATGAGCACTGCTCTGGGGTCACTGGTCAGAGAAAACTCTTCAGGAACAGTGTGGACCAAACATGCTCACCAAATGGAATCAAGCCGGTCCACGAGGAGCGGAGGCTGGAAGACACTTGACTATACAAGCATTTCCACTGGAACGGAGCTAAGTGACCCAAAGGTCCCGGAAAACGGGAGACTAAAAAGAAGCAAAACTGTATGTCACTGAGCACACTCAGCACTGAGAGGTCCAAGGAGGCCTTTGTCCACATCAGCCCCCAAATATAGCAAGATAAACAAAAGGTGAGGACTTCGGAGGGGCATCTGAAACATGACCACAGGGCTCCACCCAGGCTCCGAGGTCAGAGCAGGAACAGTGTTGGAGCCGTGGCTGCAGAGAAGCCCTGGCCGTGCTAACATGGTTCTAAACACCAAAGTGACCAAGAGAATTGTCAGAACACCTGCGAAGAGGGTGTGGCCGGCAGGATGTCCTCTAGGAAGGTCTACACTGCCACTGGACTACCTGTCACTCTACTTGGCAAGCAGTGGCTAGGCACAGACAAGAGCACCAGCCAAGAGATCCCCAGTGGTGATGGACCCAATGGCAGTCAGTCTGCAGGAAGGGGAGGTGGCCCAGCCCTTCCTACAGCCAGGATCCTTGGGGAAGAGCTACAAAACAACCCAACCCAGTTGGCAAAATACAAACATCCCAGCCTCAACCACAGGGGGCAGGTAAAGTCTAGAAAGCCTGAGAGCAGTGTGCAAGAGACAAGCAAGCCAGCCTAGGGGAGTATCGTGCTGCAGCAGTATGGATCTGCTTGACGCTAAAGTGCAGGGATCCTGACCAAATAAATCACATATCACCATACAGGATGCTTACTGCTTTTGTGCTGCCCGCACAAATATGGTAACTTCCTGCAGCCTCTGTAGTTCTTCAGTAAACACTGCAAGTGTGAATGTGTCGGTACCTGAAGCCCTTAGAGAAATTCCCGGCTCCTTGCTCTATGGCTGAGTGTGACACAGACCCAGGAGCTCTCTTTATTCCACCTTCTCTGCCAGGGTTGGGCACACAGCAGTCAGTGAATCCTGAGGGCTTGACTCAACTTACAACTGGCTATTTCTTCTTCAATCCCTCGTCCTTTGCTTCCTCAATGGGTCATCTTATATGACGGTAATTATAGGCTCGGCTTTATGCAACTCACTGAGTTTATGGATATGACCTTACTGTCAAACAGGGAAGGGGGAAATAGTGTGTGTACAGAGGGCACTTGACCCATGCGGACACTCGGGACGCAGCAACTATGATGGCTGCTCTGCGATCACTGACCATCAAGTCCATTTGTTCAGAGACCCTTAAAACACCAAAGACAGAACGCTGGCTCCCGCCCCCACCTCTGCAAGGCTGGTTTTGAAAATAGCCTACCTGTCTGGGAGACAAACTGACAGCAACCAAGTTTCTAGTTAAATACTTACTTTTTCCATTTTCACAGGGAAATCGGTGAATCCAATTGGTCAAGGCCTAACTGGGTCAAAGGCTCCACTCTAAAAAGTCCACTGGTCAGTTAATTACACACAGTGGAAGGTTTCCCAGCCGACCTCCTAGCCATGAAGAAACTAAGCTGATGATACCTGATTCGGGCTTCAGCCTTGGGAATGACAAACCCATGCCAGGGCCAGTGAGAAGGCTCAGTGCGTAAAAGTGCTTGTGGCAAAAGTCTGACCAGAGTTTGATCCCTGGAATCCACAGTGAAAGGAGAGAACCAACTCCCCAAGCTGTGTGCATGCATGCACGTGCGTGAGCACGCGCACGCACGCGCGCACACACACACACAGACACACACAATACACGATTAACCACTACACACACACACACACAGTAACAGAAAATAAAATCACTGAAAATTTAAAAGAGAAACTCACCCAGGCAGTAAAAAAGGAAATGGTACAAATGAACAAGGCTGTATTCAACACTTCCTAGATCCCGCAGCACAGCCTGTGGCCCATAAAGACCTTTCTACAGCCCTGTGCAGGCCTCCAAATAAGAGAAATATGGCCAGACATAGGCCAGGCAGTGGTGGTGCACACCTTTAATCCCAGCACTCTGGAGGCAGAGCCAGGCGGATTTCTGTGAGTTCGAGACCAGTCTGGTCTACAGAGAAAGAAAGTTCCAGGACAGGTTCCAAAGCTAACAGAGAAATTGTCTCGAAAATCAAAAATGGCCAGACATGGAGGGACACATCTTTAATCCCAACACCTTTAACCAGGAGGCAGAGAGAAGAGGACCTTTAAATTCAAGTCCAACCCTGTCTACATTGCAAGTTCCAGATCCAGGGTGGCAGAATGAGACCCTGTTTCAAAGCAAACAAAGCTAACTAAATCCGTGAGTGAGCCCAAGGCTTCCTCACCCATCCCCTGAAGGCATTTCAGCCAGGTGACCAGAGGGAAGAGGGGGATGTGTAATTACGGTTTTTCAAAGTCACAGGAGTTGCCAGACAGTGGTGGTGCACATCTTTAATCCCAGCACATGGGAGGCCAAAGCAGGCGGATCTCTGAGTTCCAGGCTACCCTGGTCTACAGAGTGAGTTCCAGGACAGCCAGGGCTACACAGAGAAAAAGTCATAGGAGTCTGTGAGGCCACAGGGAACCCTGACACCACTACCTTCTTAGTCGAGAGAGGGATGGTGGTAACAGCCCTGCTCCCTGCTCCAGCTGGCGGCACCCAGGCTTGCTTAGGCCTCTGAAGAGCACTCAGGACACAGGCTGCAGTCAGGGCTGTCCAGTGTCGGCCACCATGATCACGTGATCAGGACTGTTACTAGCTCAATGGTTCCAGAGGGTTGCTCTCCCCACCTCTCCCTTCGCCATTCCAGAACCCTGAAATCCCAATCCCAAGGCAGTGGGGGGGGGGCATTCTTTTCTCCCCAGGCTCCCAAGGTAGAGAGCCTTCCCAGGCTCCAGAGGCAAGAAAGAGAAGGCAGGATCAAACAAAGTAGAACTGTCAGTTTAAATGGTGCTGGGGTTCAAGGGCTCAACCACAGGGCCACACCCACAGCCCTGCACAGGTCTTTTAAAGCAGTAAGGGAAAGTCAAAGACAGTGACTGGTTAGGAGCTCAGTTATGTTGTCCCCTTCCCAGGGGTCACCAGAATGAGTCTTTCATCACATATACAATGTAACAGTGCCTGTAGACCCTCCCAGTGCAGAAAGCCCCCTCTGCTGGCCACCAGCCCCTCTCCTTCACCAGCAGCCTCAACTCCAGAGCCAGGCACTACAGAGGGAAGCAGCCGTTGACAGACACAAAAGGGCTCCATCATCTCCCTGGGGCTCTTCCTGTCCAGCAGAAGCTTCTGTCCCCCCAGCTTTCACTGAGGTAAAGTCCACAGTCCCCCTTCTCCCGTCTTTACTCTGATGATCTCTTCCTTCCGTTTTATAAGATGCAGCAGTCTCCCATCCTCCTGTGCAAATCTAACGGGCCAATGGAGACAAAGCAGGGCGAGAGAAAACTGCCTTCCTGTCTTCAACAGTCATATCTGCATGCCTTCAGACAGCTGAACCGCCCTCGAGAAAACAGCTGATCACACATGACTGAGCCCCGCCGGGACAGCCATGTCATTCTGCCTCATGGTGTATCTAAGCACCCAGGTGTGTGACCTCTACCCCATCCCACCCAACCCCACCGTCCCAGAGGACTCTGAGAAGTGGAGCCAAAGGTGACAGAGGAGTTGCCTGGAAGGGGAGGGAAAGTCCACTGAATGAATTTAGGTAAATTTCCAAACAACGTCCCCTCTAATTCCCATATAACTGGATAATGTGATGCATTATCCATGGAAGCTAAACACCAGAAAGGAAGCAGGTGTTCAACTTTCCAGCAGAAGCAGAAAATGAGCAGCCGCCTTTCTGCAGACCTTAGCAAAAGCACCAGGTCTCCAAGGCTACTATTTCAGCCGGCGAGAAGCTGAAAAGGCCTGAGCACTGGAGATGGCTGCAGGTCGGAAGATTGCGTCCCCCATCCCCGAACCACTTCCATCCTCTCTGGTCCCAGTCGTCCTGTCTGCTTTGATTAAATACTTCACACTCTCCAAATATAAATGTCTTTTTCGCTTCTGGGTTTTTCCCCCCTAAAGTAATGACTGTCCACTGCAGAAAGTGGGGGTGGAGGGAATAACAGGTGTCAGGACCCCAAAACCTGCCCATTAGTCACCACCATGGCCTGGGGCTGGGAAGATACTTCCCAGAGTAAGACCCTAGGCTGACCCCAGCCTTGCTTTTAGCCAGGGCTTTCTGTCACTTCCATGCCCTGGGATCTCACCAATCCATAGTTTGTCATCTATGAAACAGGGGGCATACCGAGAATAAGTTATATACACAGAAGTGAAGAGCTGGGGTGCTCCTAGCACAGGTGCTGCCTAGCAACCAAAGAGCAGTGCCATTGCTTACCAGCAATCAGGAAAGGACAATGGTCTACCAGAAACCTTTCCACAAAAACAAGAGGGGTGAGGGCGTGTTTTCCTCCAGAGGTACCAATGGAAAATACCAAGAAAAAGCCAACTCCAGGATCAATGGAGCTGTAGTCAGAGCCAATCATGTCACTTCTGCTCCTTTATCTATAAATTGGGAAAGCACTGTACTATAATTTGACTACATTACAGTCCAGTAAGAACCAATGACATGGGGTGGGGGATGTGGCTTGCCTTGGGGAGTGAGGGCCAAGCACCTGCCTCCAGAAAGGATCAACTAGGGAAGAAAAAGAAGTTCACCTCTTCAAAGAAAGAAATGTAACTGAATCCTGAGCCTGGCTTCTGTAAAAATGTCACGCCCAATATCATGCAACATAAACAAACCAATGATGGTTCTTATTTTCCCAAGTACATTAGCTCTGTTAGCCTTTTAATCTGCTCATACGACCAGCTTCAAGAAGGGAGGAGACACATGTGGTGGCTCCCNCCCTGCCGAGCCCAGAGCAGAGTCCAGGACTGCTACTCCTGCCTGCTGGTCCAGCTTCAGGAATCCTGGCCACTTCTCAGATGTCACTGCCTGGGAAAATTAAGTAATGATTCTACTTCCATTTGGACATGCCAATGCACCAAGTAAAATCCTCACCTACAAGAGCAATCAACACACACACACACACACACACACACACACACACACAAAGAGTAATCAACACCCAGAGGCAGAGGCAAGGGGATCTCTGAGTTCGAGGCCAGCCTGATCTACAGAGCTAGTTACTGGACAGTCAGGCTACACAGAGAAACCCTGTCTCAAATCATCCTCCCCAAAAAGTAATCAACAGATTGAAGAAAGGGTCAGCTCCCCTACTGAATGGCAGTTAAGAAAGGCCATCCTTTCTTTCACAATGCCAACACTGGACCTGGAGAGGTGGCTCCATGGTTAAGAACACTCACCACTCTTCCAGAAGACTAAAGTTCGACTCCCAGCACCCATGTCAGGCAGCTCACAACCACTTGTAACTCCAGCTCGAGGATCTGACACCCTCTTCTTGCCTCAAGGGCGCCTGCACACATGTGGCACACACAGAGACACACTCACACTCCCCTGTAAATAAAAATAACTATTTAAAATGGCAACATATTGCTGGGTGTAGTGGGTCACACAGGTCATCTCCACACTCATGAAGTAGAGGCAGGAGGATCAGGGGCTCCCTTGCCACAAAGCAGAATTAGGCAGGTCATCCTTGGCTATATAAGGAGTTCAAGGCTACAAGAACCTATCTTAAAAAAAATGAGGGTCAGATATAGTGGCATAGTGATAATTCCAGCACTGAGGCAGAAGCTTGGAGGGTGCAGAATCAGCCTGGGTTACTTAGCAAGTTAAGGCCAGACTGGAATAGACATAAAGAGACCCTGTCTCCAAACAAACCAACCAACGAACAACAACAAAAAATGTATAAAGCAAATGGAAAACCTCAGTTTTCCTTCTTTGATTTCTCCGAGTCTAGAAGTGCTTCACTTACAACCTCCTATTAAAATGTCTAGAAAGCTAAGACGTGGGAGAGGGAGGGAGGGAGGGAGGGAGGGAGGGGAGCTGATCTCCCAGTTCACAGAAAGGAGGATGACAGGCACAACTCCATCCCCATCCAGGTTTTCCAAAGAACACCAAACATGTACTCTCAGCACTGTGCAAAGAACACCTACTATGTCCTCAGCACTTAATAAAGAACACCTACTATGAGTACCATAAGAACACCTACTATGCCTTCATCACCATGAGAACACCTACTATGTTCTCAGCACCATAAGAACACCTACTATGTCCTCAGCACCGTAAGAACACCTACTATGTCCTCAGCACCGTAAGAACACCTCCATGTCCTCATCACCATGAAAATACCTACTATGTCCTCAGCACTTAATAAAGAACACCTACTGTGTCCTCAGCACTTAATAAAGAACACCTACTATGAGTACCATAACACCTACTATGTCTTCATCACCATGAGAACACTTACTATGTCCTCAGCACAGCGAGAACACCTACTATGTCCTCAGCACCGTGAGAACACCTACTATGTCCTCAGCACCACAAGAACACCTACTATGTCCTCAGCACCGTGAAAAAAACACCTACTATGTCCTCAGCACCGTGAAAAGAACACCTACTAAGTCCTCAGCACCGTGAGAAGAACACTTACTAAGTCCTCAGCACCATGAAAAGAACACCTACTATGTCCTCAGCACCGTGAAAAGAACACCTACTAAGTCCTCAGCACCGTGAGAACACTTACTAAGTCCTCAGCACCATGAAAAGAACACCTACTATGTCCTCAGCACCGTGAAAAGAACACCTACTAAGTCCTCAGCACTGTGAAAAGAACACTTACTAAGTCCTCAGCACCGTGAAAAGAACACCTACTAAGTCCTCAGCACCGTGAGAAGAACACCTACTAAGTCCTCAGAACCGTGAGAAGAACACTTACTAAGTCCTCAGCACCGTGAAAAGAACACCTACTAAGTCCTCAGCACTGTGAGAAGAACACCTACTAAGTCCTGAGCACCGTGAGAACACCTACTATGTCCTCATCATTGTGCGAAGAACACCTACTACGTCTGCAGCACTGCGGGAAGCACCCTTCCCTCATGATCTTCTCTCCCACACCTAGAAACCACAGGATACAAACACCCTAGTAGGGTGAAAGCCCCAACCGGCTGGCAGTCAACTTTTAGACTTCTCAAAAGTCGGCGCTGTCCTAAACACAGAAAAGAGCTCTAGCTGAGGCACCAGGTCCAAGTTCTAAACGATTCTTTGCAGAACCACCCACCAAACAGTCATAGCTGTAATTCTGAAATCAACTCCTGCTACTTAGTACACCACTAAAAGATACTTTAAGACTTTTACAACCTAGAGCCTAAGAAAAGCTCACTGTAAGGCTAGAAGAACTGACTTGAGTGCATGTGGCAATCAAGTACAAAATTTATGGCATCCTCTTAAAGGCTCTAGGGAGACACGCTCACAGAAGGCAGCCACAAAGAACAGCATCCTCTGTGGTTGGGGCTTGAGTGAACGAACTTATTCCTGCTGGCAGCAGCAATCTGTAAGATGTCTTTCCCATCATAAAATCTCACTCTCACCATCAACCCAAATGATTGTGTGTGTGGTAGACTGTCAAATGGGGCCAAACACACACTGATGTCCTGGTATTTAAATGCTATCCTCTCCATCCACGGCACACTTTAAATAAACAAATACCACTGTCTGAAATGATCTCCGTTGCTCTGCATTAATCCATTTCACACAAGCCATAATTAATGTCTGACTTAAGCACTAAAATCAAAGCAATACGGATGTGGTGTGTATTCGTGGAAACAACTTTCTGTCTCCAAACTCGGGAGAAAAAAAAATCAGTCAAAATACAAAGCTGACCCACGACCCCAATTGCGCTGAGGCGCCTGAAGGACCCCTTCTTCCCAGCAACAATTGTGAAAGAGCTGGATGATGCGGTCCCTGCCAAGTAGAGACGCCAAAACCTGCAATCGGCCATCACGCCGGCTGGCTGGCTGAGAACACCAGACAAACCCATATCTGGGTAGGGCTCTCCAAGGTTATTCTTAAGCGAGGGATGTCTAGTGTGCCACGGGAACCTCCAACAGTGCTGTCACTTTGTAAGGTAGTTAGGAAGGGGGGCGGCGCTGAAATAAGAGGCCCCGGTGGTTGCCTGCACCCCACTCAGTCTACCACCAGACGGAAATGTCAAGAGTTCCCTCATGGCCACCTGCCATAACGACCTCATCAACCTACACACTGCGCCTGCTGGGATCCAGACTAGGGACATCGGGGAGCGCTGTCACACTCCAGGCTGGGTCTTCACCCCTACAAAGACGCCTTAGGCACACCCAGTCCAAGCCGCTTATTCCCGTTCCTACTAGAGAGATAGCTCTCTTGAGTTCCCCCTAGGCGCGACCTGACCTAGCACCCGATTTCTGGAGGTCAGGGACCCGGACATGGTCCCGGCAACGCGGGAAGCGCAGAGGGGCTTCCTCGCCACACGCGTCCGCCGGAGGCAGGCTCCAGGCACAGGGCGGGCCGGAGACTCGGGGCTGCCCGGCGGGGTTGTCTCCAACCACACATCTGGGCGACGCGGCTACCCGCGCCCAAAGCCGCCCGGGACCCAGCCGCCGACCCCCGGTACACCGAGGAGCAGCGTGGGCGAGATGCGGCTGTTCCCCAGGAGCGCGGCGCTC
>LOJH01019525.1:6281-21183 GCA_001685095.1 Ellobius talpinus | reverse complement strand
TATTTCGGGGTATAAGCTAGCTGTGTGGGAGCCGGGCGGGAAGAAAAGCAGGCCCGCAGCTCTATTTCACTACACTCCAGTGCATGTTATGACATTTTAGATTAGTAACACTGATTTCTAAAGAAAACAATAGACAGGATTATCAGAACACAGGGGAAGATATTTCATTGTACAAAAATTTTAATAGAAAAAATCAAACCACAAGTAAGGAAATAGCGAGGAAAGCACAGTATGCACCAAGGAATGATGAAACATTAAAATAAATCCTTTATACCATATGCATCATGACAAGTCAGATTCTTAGTACTTTTCTATTACTGCGATAAGACACCATGACCAAGGCAATTTATAGAAGAAAGTTTATTTTGTGCTTATAGTTTCAGAGGGTTAGAGTCCATGACCATAATGATGGGCAAGAGGCAGACATGCATGGCACTGAGGCAGTAGCTTAGAGCACACATCTTGATTCACAAACGTGATGCAGAGAAGGAGAACAGGAGTTTGTAGGCTTCTGAAACCCCAAAGCCCACCCCTAGTGACACACCTTCTCCTCTAACAAGGTCACACTTCCTAATCCTTCCCAAATAGTTCCACCAACTGGTGACTGAGTATTCAAATATACGAGGCATTCTCATTTAACCCACATTCTTTTCCTTGCCCCCCATAGGCTTGTGGCAAAAATGTTGTTAGTGTGACTTAAGTGATATGTGTATACTTTTATATGACTGATAGATCTTAATGTTTCTAACCCCTAGTCATTTTTTATGTGATCCAAGCATTTGATGTCAAGCTGCATTTACATTTTAAATAAACATAAAAAGAAAAAACATTTTGAGATATGATTTTGCTACGTAGCTCAGGTTGGCTCTGGATTCTCTACCATCATACTTTAGTTTCCTGAATGTTGGGATTATAGGAGCTAAAGCTGCTTTAAAAATGCCATTGGTAGTTCTTTAGTCCTGGCCTTTTACCAATGCGAGAAGCCATGTACCAATTAGGCACTTGCTGTGCTAGTTAGATGTAGTTATCCAAATACCCATGGAAAATGAGAACATTGGATGACTTTTGGCCTTTTCTATTGTGTTTGTCTTCACTGCACAGGATGGTGAAACTTGCATTTATTTTCTTCCTACTGTGTGCCATATATGACAAGGATGTAACATACACAGTCCTGAAATAGGACTTTATTGCTTTTCCTGGAGACATGAATTTTATTGAATGCTCAATATTCTTGACATTTTTGCAGAGTTTGCCTGAGACAGCCACCATGGAAATCAGTGTGGCAGCTCCTCAGGAAGACCGGAATTGATCTTCCGTGGGATCTATCTATGCCACTCTTGGGGATGTGTCCAAAAGTTGCTTCATCCTACCACAGGGACACCTCTGCCATGTTCATTGCTACTCTATTCATGATGGCCAAAGATTACAAATGGTCATGATGTTCCTCAACAGAAATGGATATAGTAAAGGTGATACATTTACAAAATGGAGTATTACTCAGTCATTAAAAAATGGCATCATGAAACTTGCAGGCAAATAGATGGAACTAGAGAAAACTTATCCTGAGTGAGGCAACCCAGACCCAGAAGAATAAATATGGTATGTATTCACTGTTATGTGGGTACTAGCTGTTTAAGTCAATGATAACAAAAGCAACAATTTATAGAACCCCAGAATGTAGTTATAGATTAGAGGGCTAGAGGATACAGATAGATCTTGTTAGAAAAGGGAAATGGAAAATATAATATATGGATGGTGGGGGTGGAACAGAGCAATCAAGGAGGGAGAAAATAAAAGTAGGAATAACTAAAATTTAGGGGTGCTTTAGGAGTAATATGGAAAACTAATACAGTAAAAAGTTCTTAAAATATACATGTAAGAAGGTCATCTAAATGAAATCGACAAACAATGGGGGAGATAGAGTCACAACTGGCCATCTTTTGTCATCAAATAAAGTTTCCAGTACTGGGATTGGGTTACATCTAATTGAGTTGTTGGCCAAAGGAGTACCATGGGAACTCCCAAAAGACCCAGAATGTTGCCAAGATGTTTCCCCAAACTGACAGCAAGATCCCATTGCTGAAGACAACACCTGTACAACTCATTGAACACGAAAAAGTAAGGCTGGTGCCTATATCAAGCCTTCACCCCTGGTACAGGAACATACTTCCAAAAATGAAATATAAATACCAAGCCAACCTCATACCCTTTGATCTACCATGATGTCCTGTCTGCAAGATCTGCTAGTACAATGGTGGCATAAAGTCTGTGGGAGTAACCAACTGATAACTGATTTGGCGCAAGGCACACTCCATTAGCTGGAACCCATATCTGACACTTGGATGATCAAGAATCATACTAGCCCAGGGACCTAGGGTAAATACTAATGGTCAAAAAATAAAAAACAAACAACAACAAAACCCTTAAGTGATACAATGACTCCTATTGATATTCTGCTACATTCACAGATCAGTTTCTTGTTCAATTGTCATCAAAGATGCTTCCTCCTGCAGTGAGACACTTTAGAACACACAGCTCTAAATGGGATGTCTCTATCAAATCCCTCCCCTCAGAGCTCAGAGAAGTCTGCAGAAGAGGAAGCAGAAAGAGTGTAAGAGCCTGAGGGTACGGAAGACACCAAGGAGACAAAGCCTTCTAACTCAACATGGGCAAAGCTTATATGAACTCAGAGACCGAAGCAGCACGCACAGGGCCTGCATCAGCTCCTGGGTACTTATATTATTGTTTCCAGTTTAGTGTTTTTATGGAATTCCTGAGTGTGTAAACAAGTGGGTGTCTGATTTTTTGTGCCTTTTCTTGAGATCTTTTTTTTCTGTTGGTTTGCCCTATCCAACTTTGATGTGATAGCTTTTGTTTTATATTATCTCCTAGAAGCCTGGTCTTTTCTAATGAGAGACAGAAATGGAGTGGATCTGGATGAGAGGGGAGAAAAGGGGAAGGGAGAGAAGGGGAGGAAATGGGGGGTAGAGGGAAGGGAAACCATAATCAGGATATATTGTGAGAAAAAAATGTATTTTCAATAAAAGGAAAAAAAGAAAAATTAAAGGTCCCAGTATAAAGGACAAGAAGTGTGGAGCGGTGTGCTTACTTTCTGCCCACTGCTGGGTTGGACATTTGGGGCCCCTTCTATTGTTAATTTTTCAGCACATATCTTTTGTAAATTTTCATGAGATTTCTTTATTTGGCATATGTGTGGAGATCAGAGGACAACTGTCAGGAGTCTGTTCTCTTCTTCCACCACGTAGGCCTGGGATTGAACTTGGATCATTAGGCTTGGTAGAAAGAGCCATAACCTGCTAAGCCACCTCTCCAGCTGAGGTCTCTCTTTTAATACCATCACCACTAACAATCCACATGCTTTAGACAATAATTTACTCACAAATGAAAGACACAATCAACTTTATTAATAACCAACATTTTTATTAGAGCAGTTACAGTTGTGGAAACTGTACATTATACATTTTGGTTTCAAGGATTATAAATTAAGGAACTCACCGGTAGGGAGTTCTTTTTCACAGCAAGAAACTTTAAATAAACAAAGTCATGTTTTATTAAGTACATTGGCAGACTTCATGAGCTGTCCAAAATGTAGAGTACAGTATAAGAACCTATTAGAAAGATCCTTCATGGAAAATACAGCTGTGCACATTTTAGAAAAATACCCACAATCTGAGCTTTGTTTTAAAAAAGCTTATAAATCATATATATATATTTATAAATGGAGCCAACATGCTCACTTATAAACATCCTTTAGTTCTCTGTTGCCCATTATTTTCAAAGCATTACACATTTAAATAAACACTTAATAAGATTAAATATTCTATTTTCTTAAAAAAAACAAAAAAACAAAAAACAGCCTTCCCAGCATAAAGAGCTACAGGGGTAAGGAAGGAGCAGGGGGAGTGTGGAAACCCACACAGGGACGTAGTTTGTTCTTGAGTAAAAACGGACTTTCTAAATTTAAAAGTCAAAGCAAAATGTAAAAAATAAATATACAAGTTGTAATATCATTTTCATTTGCTCTCTTTCTGCCTTATTTAATCCATATTGGTCACACCCAGGAGTCTTAATATATTGCACTTCTGCAGACAAAGAAAACTACCACTGGGTTACTGCTCTGCAGGTGGCGAAGCATGCAGCCCACACCTGTGCTGACACGGGGTCCCACCGTCTCTTCTGCACTGAAAAGGCAGCTAAGGGAGAGACTCGGCTGACACCATGACATCATGGCTAACATCTAGGAAGAGGCCCCCCTCATGTAACACCTTCAAGACACTCAGGCATACCCTTCCTTCCCTGATTTCTTTTTAAATAATTTTTTATAAAGATCACATGATTTCTCTAGGTAAGCATGCTTTTGATTAAATTATATGATAGAAAAAAATCAACGTCAGAACAAAATAGGACAGCAAAAGACAAATATTTAAAACAAAACCGCCTACATCTTTAATATTTAAAATAAAACTACAAAACAAGTTTGAAAAGTACTGAAGGCAGAGAATAGAGGAGCAGCGACTTAACCGAGCTTCACCATCTACCTGAACGCATTCAGCCAAAATTTGAGGTGGGGAGGGTAGAGAAAGAGAAGAGGAGCTATTAATAGCATCTTGCTTAACTTTCATGGGAATCAACATAGCCACTGACAAGATTTTATTTGGTGGTAACATACGTCAGCAATGAAACCGAACCCTCAACCGCTGATTACTGCAATCCGTGCAACATTTTGACTGCACTTCTTAGTATGCTGCTGTCTTTCAGCGTTTAAAATGAAGCGCCTCCTGAGTGTGTCAACCATTCACCTCAGCAATGTTGAAAATACTTAAAATAAATTATTTCTTTGGAAGATATAATACCTTCAGACCACTACTATTAAAGATAAATAGCCTTGTATTGGTTTAGAAAGAATAAACAATATGAAAATGATGTATTGCTATTAAAATAAACACTATTTTTTCTCTTTCTTTAACTGGTCTTTTGTTGCTTTTCCTTGAGATGCAACCTGTGTGTTTTCATCCAGCCAGGTCTGCAGGTGGAAGATGACTATACAACATATTTTAAAAAATACAGCAAAAATGAGCAGAGTCGTGCACAAGCAAATGAAACGTTCCCTCCCAGGACATTCCAGGCGACGCTCAAGCAGCAGGTCACTGCAGAAGACTGCCAGGTGACGCTGCTACCTACTTCTTCTAATGAGATAGGAGTGAACGTTGGAACCACGCAACACAATCCTCAGACCGCATTCCTTGGGCTGTCTTCTCTCCTCAGCTCCCTACTAAAAACGTCAGATGGTAAAATAGTAAGGCAGCTGTTGACTTCCATCAAAAAAAATTGCAGGTCCATACATTTCCAGTTTAGTCACACTCTGCTAGGACAGATGGGGTAGCCGATGCCAAGGACTTCGCCGGAGGGGGCTGCTTCAGCAGATTTTAAAAAAGAATCAGTATCAAGCTTTGCTCTCCAACATGGCTGCGTGCTTCAGCTCTCAGAGGACCCCCAAAGACACAAAGCATTCCTGGGGGAACTGAACAGGTCCTCTGGCTGAATTTTCCAAGTGTCATCTCTGGTGAGCCCATCCCAAGCCTCCTTGCCTGAGTGTGACTGGGGTGTGCCGTTTAAAGGGCTGAGGACACCACGGCAGAACTGTGGGCTAACTCCACTAGTAGTCATGACTTCACTGAGGGGTCAAAACAGTTATAGCATTAAATAACCATAGAGTCACATCCAGGCACAGTCAACATTAATGTGAAAGACAATTGTTAAAAATTGTAAATTGGAATTGGAGAAAACAATGTTACTGTAATTTTGTATAGAAATTAAGGCTTGTGCTTACCTTGCCTAATTCCAATCAAGTCAGAAAGTGAACGAAAAGAATGGCCAGCCCGATATTCAACAGCATGACCAGGACAATCATGATGGAATTAGGGCCCTGAAGGAGAAAACAGAACAAGACAAGCCCAGTGTTTCCACGTTAGTATGGCTGTTTTACCCAAACCCATTACCAGAACCAAATACCAGAAATATAAGCATACAAGCATGGATGAAGAAACTAGGCATGAAAGAAAATCTGCCCTCCAAAAGGTGTGAGCTAAAAGCAGCAATGCTACGCTTAGGTGGCCTCACTGTTCAGCTTCCACTTAAAATCAATCTAGAGTTGAGCTAGGTTAGAAAAGTGTTTTCAAGCTGGGTGTGGTAGCGCACACCTTTAATCTTAGCACTCTGGGGGCAGAGGCAGGGAGAGGTCTGTGAGTTTGAAGTCAGTCTAGTCTACAGAGTGAGTTCTAGAATACATAAAGAGACCCCATCTCAAATTTTCTTTTTCTGCAATAACTCACTCTACTTATCTCACATGATTGGTGGCCTCATTGGGAAAGGCGACTGGAGAGGTGGGAGGAGCTCATGGGACACAGATGCACAGCTGTCCTGTGGCTACAGCAGATTCAGAGGAGAAGGGCAGTCCCTTATCAAGGCAGTTAGAAAATAATAAAACCCAAAGAATTTATTCCTCCAGGGAAAAATTCAGTAAAACACTCAAGAGAGGTGTATTTGTTTTTTAATAGGACTTGTGTATCCTAGCCTGGCCTTGAACTCATGTTGCTGAGGATGATGTCATGATCCTCCTGTCTATACATCCCACTGTGCTGGGGTCAGGAGTGTATCACCATGCCTGGTTTATGTGGTGCTGGAGACTGAACCCAGAGCTTTGCCATGCTAGGGAAATTAAAGGAGTTATAGGCTCACCCCTAAGTGAGGTTTTCTTAGCTCTTGCTTCCCCCCCCCCAGAACCTCCTCTGGGTCCTACGCCCTCCTTTAAAACCACAAATGAGAAGTTGAACACTTCAACCTCCAGAAGTAATTTTTCCAAGTCTAACTCTTTGTTTCTTGACTCATAACCAAATCACTGTAGAACTAAGTATACTTAACCCAACAGTAGAGTCCTAGCTCGATAAATATCACTAGAATCAGTACCAGTCTGGTTCAACAGGATTCTTCAGCCAGTGTTAGTTCAAACTTTGAGAGTCTGACCTTGAGTAGTTTATTTTAGGAATATTTAAGAACAGTACAAATTGGAAAAGAGTTTCCTGATGATAATGAACTCAATCTTGTATGTACAACAAAGCTTAAGACTTAACCACATTGGAAAACTCTTTCTGCAACCATAAACGATGGTTTCAGTAGATGAATTGAGAAGAAAGGCTTAGGGTAAGGCTCAGGGGGAGGATCCAGTGTGGCTGCAGCCACTCAAGACAGTGCAAATGGTACCAGTCACATCCACTCTCAGCCCCCGAGCAGAAAACCGCATATACACCTCTCCACTGAAAGAAACAACTCTGTGTGTTTTACACTCCTGAGTTCCCAAGGAACTCTGTGCCACCTTTGCCCATGTGTGTGCTCAGCCTGTAGATACCATAAGGGGGCATTGATCTACTGGTGTTACAAGTGGTTATGTGCTGCCATGTGGGTGCTAGCAACTGAACCTGTGTCTTCTGCAAGAGCTGCTGAGCCACCTCTCTAGTCAAAAATTAATGGTTCTAATTAAGTTTACACAAAAGGAAGCAGTTACACTCTGAGCTGCAAATATGTTTATGTTGAAACAAGGTTACAGGGGCATCAGATGTGACTTCTCTGATGACAGAATTGAACAGTTAGGAAGTCTGGGCAAATGCTCATCTTCCAGGCCAGAGCTTTGCTTAGGTTACCCAGCACTGACTGAAGGACATCCCTGCCCTGTGTTCATGGCCACAGCTCTCTGGGGGAGGTCAGGGTGCCCGGTGTCACATTTGCTGCCATCTGTTGTTGCACTGTTGCCTTCCCACCTAGACTGAACGCCACAGTATCAAGGGCTTTGACTCTGTCCTCACTGTGTCCCCAGTGCCTGGCTCTTGGGGTGTCCAGTTCACCCATGCAGCCAGTGCTTAAGGAGAGCCCACAACTTCCCTGCACCTCTCTAGGTGCTGGTGGTCTGGATGTGGAACAAAACAGGTGACCTCCCTGCATTAAAAAAAACCAAACGAATTGCTAGTAAAGTGGGGGGATGTGGGGACTGACAACAGGGCCTTGTGAGGGAGGGACCGCAAAGAAGAAGCCATTCCCCCTTCTTAAGACCCAAGTAGATGGAAGAAAAACAGGGTTTAAATGCCAAGCAGTAGACTAAGCATCTCTAAGGAGATTATCACTTAGTTTTTATTTATTCTTCACATGAGATTATTAGTTCCATTCTAGAGGGCTTCAAGAGGATAAGTGTATTAGTATATTTACAGACTATTTATGAACCAAGGATTCTTTAGAGCCAGAATTAAATGTCAGGCTGTTCACTTGGGCGATTCAGGCTGTTTTTCTCTAACCTTGCTAAAGCTAAGGCCTTAGTTTTAAAAACAACTTCTAATGAAGTTCTTCTGTGCAACATTTTCCTCTATACCCCATAGCTCTCAGAGGAAGAAAATCTTCCTAACTTCCAGCTACTCAGTCAACAGGTGAGCCAGGCATGATGGTTCGTGCTTGCAATCTTAGCACTCTGAAGGCTGATGCAGGAGAAATGCATCAGTTCAAGGCTAGGCTGGGCTATGGAGTGAGGCTGGCTGCAATAAAAGAGTTCTATGCAACTTCTCAACCAGGACAAGCTGAAGAGATAGACACTCTTAGAGCTCAAAATACTAGAGATAATCTTTCAGTATCCCATTTGAGCATAAGCAAAATACAGAAATGTTATGGCTACTATATGCTTTGATTAGTCTGTGTTCTTAAGTGTGCAGACAATTTGGGATTGCTTCAATTTTGGGCGACTACATTTAATTCCTCTCACAGATAGTGGGTGCATGAAGGATGGAGAAAAGTCTATTGGGTTAGAACAAAACAGTATGGAGTTCAGGATCTAAAGAGGACCCAGGACAAACAGAATCAGAGTGCCTTTGAAACCAACATCAAAAGCTGAAGATAGGGCTGGGTGTGTAATGCAGTGGCAGAATTCCTACCTAGCCTGTATGTGCAAGGAAGGCCTTGGGCTCGATGCTCAGTCCCAGTAATAGGAAAAACAAAACAAACTGAAGCTGTGCATGTATCTTTAACTCCCATTTCACAAACCCTGGTAAGGGGCTGTGAGTTTCCATGAACTCTTTTGAATTGATTAGTATTTGGCATTTGTAGACTGTCTTCGGTTGAATTTAGCAACTTATTTACTATCTTTCTTCAAAGTTTGGCCCATATCTCATTGTACTTGTAATTTGGCATCATTGAATAATGAATGAATGCTTTATCTAGAATGAAAAATACATTTGTATTTCCCATTGAACACACACATATTTTTATTGTATATGCTCTAGTACTCAGGCATAGTTAGCCTACCAGTAGAGCTCCACTTAGGAAGCTATTTTAAAAGCTGACTCAGAGAACATGAGCGGAGACCAGCAATGGGAGACTCCATCAGCAGCAGGGTGAAAATGAAAACCTAGGATGCTGTGTTTAAGTAGCAGGTACCAAGCCAGGTTTTCTCCAGACACCTTAGGCAGGACACTGGGTGAAAAGCTTTACAGTGAAGCCCCATAAATACGACTGTGGTGGTCTGTGGTGGCTTAAAATAGCAGAATGGAGAAAAGCTTAGTCCTGTTTGCCCAGACTGACGGCAACAGGTGTGATAGAGAGCAGCAGGACAGACGCTAAGCACAGATCAGAAGAAACCTTTAGGCAGTTAGGAAAATAAAACTGAGGATGTAAAATATGAGACGATACCCGGCTCAAGTTGACTGTGCAGGGGCCACAAGTTTCTCCCGGAGGGCTGCAACTCCTGCAGGAGACTACCTCCTACTTTCTATGTTAATTATTAAGTCATTAATTCATTCTAAGCATTAGTCTATGTTCCAGAAGATTTTCTACATTTTCTAGATCCACATCCAGGGTGAACATGGAGAAATGGAATGTACTGAACCATTTATTAGCTATTTATATTTCAGCCAGTATGTCGTTGATAATGATAATAATAATGGCCCTTGAGCATTTACTCTGCTCAGTACTGCATTAAGAACATAGCAATTTCCCCAGCTGCTCACCAAGAGTACTGGCTGCTTTATTATGGGCATGCTCGGCATGCCTGCTTTTGTGTGGGTATTTCTGTGAATTTTAAACTGCTCATTATAAAGTTTGAACTTGTACAGTGCTCTCGGTTTCTCAGAACAGTAGGCAGCACTCCATTGGTTCAGTGGTCATTCACTGACTACTCTAATAGTGATGCATCACTTCCTAACTCCAGGGACGAGGGCTGGCACTAGAAATGAAAGGAAGCTTCCTGATGCTATTCGGAAGGCAGCATTTTAACACCGAGGGCCAAGTCCATCCTGCCTTCCAGATCTGATGGTCATTCACAGGGCAGCCTACAGTTTAAGGGAGACGCAGGGCTGCTAAGGCCATATCATATGTGTGTAGTTTGAGTTTTGATCAGTGAGCCTGAACTGGACATTGCATGGCTTACTTCATGAAGCAGTAAATTCAACACATTAGTAAAACCTATGCTCTTTCTAAATACAGTGGTAGTGCATTTATAAACACATAACACTGCTATAGAGAAAGGTTTATAGGTAGCAGCAATTTTTTTTTCCTCATGACAGACTGATGGGGGGGATGTTGGGCACATGCTTCCACTGTGGCATTTGAGAAATTAAATGCCCTACTGGACAGGCAAAGATGTAATGTTGATGAAATGACACTGTTCTAATTTGCCCCTTGTTAATCAGGCAAATGGTATATCCATGAAGCCTAATTCATAAATATTCATGTTGCATGTCTGAGAAGTCATTGTTTCATGCTCAGTAGTAGTAGAATTATACAATCAGATAATGAAGTGTATTACTGTTCGAACATTTAAAAAAACAAATGCTTGCTAAATACTCAGATGTCTTATATTGGTCTGTCTTAAAAGTCACTTATTTCCACAGAAGTTGTCTCTCAGGAAGTTATTAGTTTAGTTGGATCTGATTATTTTTAACTAATGAAAAAGTGAAGAGTGAAAACATAACCACCATTATATATACATATATTAGCAAAAAATAACATAAGTTAATTTGAAAGGTGAATTTTAATTTTTTAACCCTATGAATAAATGAAACACAACTAAGAAACTGATGGCTCATCTATAATCTGTCTATAATCTGTCTACTTGGGGCAGGATTCCAGTTCAAACTTTTGTATACATGTTTTTGAAACTGCTAGTACCCATCAAGAGACCGTGTCTTACTTCCTGTGTATTTCACAGTGAACCCGACCACCCAGAGGCACATAGGCCTAAGCTAATACATCAACTTATTTTAAATCAGTCACTTTAAAAAGGATTCTAAAATAATTCAGATCCCATAAAGTCTAAAGAACTTGATAAAAATTCCAGCTCCATATAGTCCTCACCAAATCAATTTCATGTCAAGGAACGTGTAGTAGACATTTATCAATAACACAAATCTTACTGTTAAAAAAATAATACAATCTTACCTGTCCAAGACACATCAACAATGACCAGTATCTACCAGACAGCTGAGTCTGGGAATACTACACCCAGAAATAAGTTATAAAGTAATTATGTTGTTATAAAAAATTTCTTATTTGGGAAGAAAAGTATTCTTATTGCAGCACCAGGCTAATTAAGCAAAATACAGACTGCATATTTATAAGAATTTCCAATGGCTGTGAGTGATGTTCCTTGTGTAAGGGGCCAAAGGAAGACTCAGAGCTCCTAGCTGCTACACAGAGGCACTGGCTGTGAGCAGTGGCCATGTTTCTCTTCTCGGGGCCACTGAGTAGGCGATTATGAACTTTGCCAAGACACGCTCATAAATGCTTGCTAACCCTGAGACCATCCTGGGCTGGCCAGGCCTTAGCACAATCTGAATTCTCTACAGTGGGTGGCTGAGTAGGCTCAGGATTCCTGCCCAGAGAACGCTGCTATCATGAGCTATAAACATCTACTCTGCTCTAACAATCCAGTGGACCTTTGTCACCTCAGCTGTTGTTAAGATGTAAAACCACCCACCCCCATATTGCTCCCTCAACAACCCGAGGGAAGGGCTCTGGCAGGACTTACTGAATTGACTTCTTTTTCTGAAGAAGGGCAGGAATCACTGCTTGCTGGGTTCTTTGGTATAGCAAGTTCAGACTTCTTGGCTTTTGGCTCAGCTTTGCTTTCTTTGGCAACTGATTTTGTCAAAGATTTAGGGGGACTCCACTTGTTAGTCGATGGCCTGTGTACCAATGCTGAGGAGGACTGGCTGGCTCCACCATCATCCTCCCCATCTTCTGGAGGATGCTGGGGCGTGTTCAGTTTCACATAGTAGCCGTGATACTGAGAGTGCAGCTCCCCGTTGCTGGGGTTGGGGACGTGATGGCGGCCAGAGAACTTGGTTGCTCCGAGTTCCTTTGAAGGAGCCTTTGACATCAAGGGCTTATCGACAATGGCTGTCACCGGCTCCTCGGTCATGCTCCTTTTATCTTGACTGAGTCTTGCCCCTGAGCCGGGGTTTTGTTTCTTCATGGGTTTTGGGGAGGAAGGCTGGGGGGAGTGGCTCTGTTTGGGACTTGCTTCAGGGGACCTGGGGGGTGTGGTACCCTTGCGATAAAAATGCGGGGATTCCTTTGGGGATGGCGGCTTTTCTGGTACCTTTTCTTCTGGATTTTCTTTAACATCTACCCCCTCCTGAAATCTCTGTTTGATATAATCAGGGCCTGGAAATGAGAAGAGAAAGGAAAGGAAGGCGATAAAAAAGTAAGTCGTAGAGGTCTGCAATCTGGACGACTATCACTCTGCAAAGGAGATCAAGGCCCCTCCTTTTAAAGGTATTTAGAAGGTGTGAGCACTTTTCAGTGTCTAAGGAAAAGATGATTGCTGAAAAACACTTTCAAGATAAAACTTGTCACTAATTTAGAGTATACTGACATCCATAAAAGGTAAAACATTTTAGACTTCTCTAATACTGCTATCATTTCTTACTGGAAGAGCATGGTTGCTTGGTATAGAGCAGAACTCATGTTGGTAGGACTTCTAACCAATAAAGTTTATTTATCCCAGTTAGGTGGTATAATTAAAATACAGACAGCATGAACTCGAATAAAGAAATAAGCTTCCTTTCGTGTGATAGGAAGTTTAAAGGGATCTGCACAGTGCAGGGAGAGCCTGCTGAGAGGCATTTTTAACCATTTGGTCAGGAACAAGCTCGGCCTTTATTCTTTAGAATAACTTCCATGTAGTCCATTCACAGCAGGGACACGTTACCAGCAGTGTCCACGACAAGACGGTTGTCTATGGCTCTACAGGCTCAGGAATTGTGTAGAATTTTGTAAAATATACTTCAGGAACATTTATAATACTTTTTCTTAAAAAATCAATTCAAAATTATTTATTTTGGAAGTACAGACTAGAGAAATGCCTCAATAGATAAAGTGTTTGCTAGAAAACATGAAGACCTAGGTTCAGCCATCAGAACTAACATCACAAAAGCTGGGTGTGGTTGTGTGAACCTATAGTCCCAGCACCAGAGAGCTATGATAGACAGACTGGCTCCTGAGGCTTGGTTTCGCCTAACTGGTGAGCCCCAGGTACTAGCAAGACCTTGTTCCAAAAGGAGGTGCATGGCACCTGAGGGATGACATGATACTGGTCTCTCTACACACACACACACACACACACACACACACACACACACGAATGCATGCACACACATTTTATAAAAAACAGCCCCACTATTTTTTTCTTTTCTTTTTTTTTGTTTTTGGTTTTTTGAGACAGGGTTTCTCTGTGTAGCCTTGGTTGCCCTCACTCTGTAGACTAGGCTGGCCTTGAACTCAGAGTGCCGCCTGCCTCTCCCTCCTGAGTACTGGGATTAAAGGTCTGCACTACCACTGCCCAGCTCCACTGTTTTTTTATATTGAACACCCCATGAAATAATCGTGTGCACGGCATAATGGCACAGGCTGTAAGAGCTTACTGATGCCGAAGGTGTAGAGAGGGGGCAGCTAGGGAGTCCAGCCAGCTCTCAACTGTGCTGCCTTCCTTCTGAGCATGTCAGTTCTTGGCCCCTTCCCATAACCACGTCATGCGCCAGCACTCTAAATCTCATGAAGTGAAGTCAAAGTCACACTCAGTGGACCTGACATCTTCTTGTAAATGGGCAGGAGGTGACACACGTTCACATGTTAGTAGGAGAGAAACCAGAGCCCCTAGTTTGCCCAGTGAGTCAACCAGCTCTTGTCAACACTTTACTTAATTCCCCTCCATGTGTCCAACCCCATCTCATTCCCAACCAACCAAAGACACACAAAGGGGCCGAAGACCAATTATCCTTATCATTAAAATACACTCGCACATTTACACTTTGACTTGTTCTTCCCTGAGTTAGCAAATCATAGTGATATGGTTGCTATTTATTTTATTTTGTTTATTTTGTTTTTCCTTGACATGTAAAGCCTTATCCAAGTCATAGGAAGTAACTATTACCCCATTCTCCTGATGTGGAAACAGCTCAGACTGCTGAGAAACCAGGTCACACAGCTCCTGGGATCCTTTACGATAAAGTGCAATGCCGCACATAAGACGACATTTTTTTCTTTTTAATTTTTTTGAGATTATAATTACAACATCTATGCTTTCTTTTTCCTCCCACTAAACCCTCCCAGTAAGGTGTACAGAGTGTTTGTTGTGCCCTTAGTGTGTGCCGTGTGCTTTTTTCCTACATTGCTTCGTCATGACTATCTATGAAGTTATTAGTATCTTTTTTTTAAAAAAAAAGATGTATTTATTTACTATGTATACATTGTTCTGCCTGTATGTATCCCTGCACGCCAGAAGAGGCACCACATATCATTACAGATGGTTGTGAGCTACCATGTGGTTGCCGGGAATTGAACTCAGGAC
>LOJH01019524.1:0-14838 GCA_001685095.1 Ellobius talpinus | reverse complement strand
TTGTGAATGGATTTAATTAGCTGTAAAGAAAAATGAAATTATGCATTTTTTCAGGTAAGTAGATGGAACGGAGTTACATAACCCAGGGACAGAAAGACACACACTACATGCGCCCCCTCATATGTGGGTCCTGGTTTCAAGCCTTTAGAAGCCCTTATGGAAGCCAGAAAATTAGTATGGGCTCTGGGTTGAGGGATGCCTTGCCAGAGTGGGAACAGTAGAACAAGAGCAGAAGAAAAATAAAGACGGGTGTACTGTGGGCATAAAGAATACATGGAGCGTAGAAGACTTAGAAGTCAAATTACTTTGCCTTTTGAAATATCATTGAAATGCTTGTTCATTATATTGTCTTTTTCCCCCCTGCTTCCAAATGGAGAAACATATTATAAAACTTTCATCCCCTGAGAGAGCAATGAACAGAGACCAAGAGGAGACAAATACTGTACTCGGCAGCACTTCCTCAAGAGCGGAGTATCTGAAGACCTTCACACACTAACTGCCACCTTGTGCTCTTCCTCACCTTAGCCACAGATCTGAGAGGGCAGGAAGTGACTGCTTCTCATTGCATCCTGCAATCATTCTACAGGAAGTGCTGATGCTCAGATTACACTTTTGGCACCCGATGGCACAGTTTGAGCAAGCAGGCAGTAGCCATGCGTGTCTGACTCACCCCGCACAGGTATTTATTAAGAGCTCATTTGGAGTGCTGAACGGGGAGGTGTGCTTTGGGGGTGAGGAGGAAGTACACTTTATTTCTATGAGTGTTGTTACAAATTATCAAAACCTTGGTGGCTGAAAAGAACATAAATTTATTGTGTTTTAGTTGTGATATTAGGAAGGTGGAGTTCATTCCTACTGGCAGGCATCCGGTGTTCTGGAAAGTCTGTGGGGAAAATCCATCTCCAGTTCCCAGAGGTTGTGGGTGTGCCCTGGATGGGCATCGTTCCTCCCCTGTATCGCTTCCATCTCCTTCTTCCTTTGATAGGTCCGCTTTGCTGGTCGCTAATCATAATTGTAATATACAAACTACATTCAGACAGTTTTTTATATAGAAGGCCGTTGTGTACAAACATTGCTTATTTTATTTGCACTGGTCTGTACATTGGTGTCACAGATTGCAATCTTACTAATGAAATGATTGATACTAACTGGGTCACAAACTCTGACCATGACCACAGAGTTCTTGGAAGAACTATGACATTGGTGGCAGTTGAGCAATTCAGATTTCTTTCTTCAGGTTTCATTGTGAACGCTGCATTGTGGAGATGAATCAGATGTAGTCTAGTTGCTATCACAGCATCGAGTTCATGTAGGGAGCCATAAATCCCTGATGCTAGAGTTTAAATGGCTAATTTAGTTGCAAACACAATATATAGTCTTTTTATGAAGCCATGAAAATGTGAATGTGTTACCTTGAGCTTATCATGTCAAAGAAAAGAAATTCAAAGAAAGTTAAACAAAAACATAGTATGTTGTCAGAGTACTGAAGATACTGAGGAATTCAAGGGAAGCTTTGAGCATTAAACTAAGAAATGAGGAGCCCAACCTGAGTCTGTGTTGCATTTTATTTTCTCCCCATGTATGCTCACTTTGGTTTACTCCTTCTGTAGTGACCTCATTCCATGCTCTCTTCTCTGCATCCCCCCATTCAAATGATTGGTACAGATTGAGAGTAACATCCCACAGCAATCTTCCTGAAAGTGAGACCCACTGCTGGACAGTTAACTATGCTTGGAGGATGGTTGATTTCTTTCAAATACCCATATGCTTTAGCAGAGGTGACAGTGAGGGTCTTCCTTAGAAGGGCAGTCATCATAATATGGGAAAACATCCCAAAGGCTAGTCAGTATTGATAGAGTCCTAAAACTTCTAGATGTTTCTGGGAAGATTCTTGTATAGATCTTGTATAGATCACTTTCATGTTTATTTCATTACCCTTGCCTCTCCCCTTCCTACAGGAAGACAAGACCAATACATAAAGCTGGGTACAGAGGCTCACACTTGTAATCTCAGCACATGAGAGACTGAGAGATGGATTGAAGGTTCAAGACCAGCTTGGGCTACATAGTAAGTTTGATGTGAGCCCAAACTAGGTAACGAGATCTTGTCTTGAAACAAAACAATAACTAAGACAGGAGTAGATAAAAAAAAGGATTCTTACATCATTGGAGTCCTGTGTTCTAAGTGCCTTCAGCAGGAGGGGCTGACCTTCAACCTCTGAGGGGCAACCATGGGGATTTATCAATAATACATATTGTTTTGACAGAGTCACTGAGTTCCCTGACCAACCACAGGCAAGGATGCTTTTTGTGCCTGGTGGGGTTCTGTTTGTCTGTGTTTCTTGTGGTGAACATTGTCAGCCCATGTGGCATAACTTCCATATATATGTATATATATGTTGCATAGATGTGTATGCATGTGTATATGTGTATGTGTGTACATATTATTGCATACAGTTTTGGATAAAAATCAAATAATATGATTACTTGAGATGTTATCAAGCCTCTCCAACCTGAGGGCATACCTCTTGCATTAGTGGCTTCTATGGTATTAGATACTACTGCACAAGCTGCCAAGAGAGGGAAACAGTTGAGAGTCCTACCCAGATGTAACACTTAGGAGCCAAACAGTGGCCAATATTGACAAAATAGCCTATCCAGAAAGGTGTAAAATGGCACTCCTATGTTGGTAGTGACTTAAAACTATCTAATTGGACTTATGGATCATTCAGCCTGGAAGGAGATCATGCCTGGTAGTAGAAACCTAGCTGTTGTATGGAGGCCACTTGTTTGTTTCCCAGCCGCCTGGCAGCTCAGACCTGAAATAATCACACAGAAAATACATTATTTAAATCACTCCTTGGCCCATAAGCTCTAGCTTCTTATTGGCTAACTCTTATATCTTAATTTAACCCACATCTAGTAATCTGTGTATCACCACAAGGCTGTGGCTTACCCAGTAAAGTTCCGTCTGGTTCCAGCAGGGCTACATGGCTTCTCTCTTGCCTCTGCCTCCTTTCTCCCAGCATTCAGTTTAGTTTTCCCCACCTGGCTCTGTTCTACCCTATCAGGCCAAGTAAGTTTCTTTATTTATTAACCAATACAAGAAACATATAGACAGAAGGACCTCCCATGCCACGTAGCCAAGTTCTCAGGAATAGTGAGGTCATGGACCTTAGAAAAGAAACTATTACTACCACTTTGCTAGACCAGAATAATTCTTTACTACATTCTAAATCTTATTTTTGTTTTGATTTTCGAGACAGGGTTTTTCTATGTAGCTGGTTGTCCTGGAACTTGCTTTGTAGATCAGGCTAGCCTCGAACTCAGAGATCCACCTGTCTCTGTCTCCCGAGTACTGGGATTAAAGGCATGTGCCACCACCGCCTGGCTCTATATCTTATTCTTATGCATACAGAGAAGTACAGCAAATGCTTCTCATCAAATAAGCTTCTCTTTCCAGCAAATGGAGACTATCCCAGAAAACCACAACTAGTCATAATGGAGAAAACAACGGATCATGGGATCCCAGCCCCAGTGACTACAACGGTACTGCAATTCTGTATCTATGCTCAGACGGCATTGCAGCAAGAGGGGGTGGAAAGATTGTAGGGGCAAGAATAGCAGGAAGTCTGCTGTAAAACTCATAGAAATGGTTGCAAAAACAAAACTAAAACAATGGCAATATCAATAGATATTGATGCTAACATGGAGGGGGAAATTTTACAGGTCCACCCCTATATAAAGTATTGTATGCAACTAATGACTTCTGGGAAAGGAAAGAATTAGCCTCTCCCAGGGATGAGCCCTCTTATTGTTTATCCCATACAAAGTGGTCAGCCGTGAGACCCTATGTGTGTGTGTGTAGATGTTGCTGGGTCCTAACATCTTCCTCAGGGGAGGGAGTGAAAAGGCGCACCATCAATGAACACAGACGCCTGGAGTCAGGTAGAAAGTTTACTGCAGACTCATTTATTTAACAACAGGGAAAAACTTATATATCCTCCCAGCACCCAGACATTCTGATCTGTTGACGGTTGACATCTCATGCATGTCTCTCATTGGCTAGGCACAATCAGGACCTCTGTTGCTAGGCATCTGTTGCTAGGCACTCAGGAAACACCACTTGGTAGCTCCTTATTGGCTAGGCACAGACAGGACCTTTGACAGCTCTAGGCAGACTCCAGGTTGGCTACTTTTGGTCTAGTAGGCCTTAACTTCTTACATGTATAAATATATTAGATATATTAGATATAGATACACAGCAAAAATGAACTCAGCAAGTTGTTTTTATGTATTTGTGCATATATACACATTTACACATGCGTACACATTTATAGAAATAATAATCAAAGAAAAAGAGGCTATCCAGTTCAAAAGTGAATGGGTGTGGAAGGGGTTGGGAAGAGAGTACCTGGAAAGGGATGGAGAGAGAAAAGGGAAGAAGGAAAAGCAATATCATTCTATTTAATTACAACGAATTTTTAAAAGGTCCTTTCAATAAAAATTTTGTGTCATCTTCTAGTTAATTCTTTGGAATACATTTTTGGATTTAGAATTGTGGGGTCAGAGAGGCTAACAATGTCCTGCTCTGTTGCTCTTCGGTGATCTTGTACTGATATAAGCTTCCCATAGTCTGTCGTGACTTGAAGAATTTAAGGGCCCCAGTCCCAATGGATCCATCTGCAAAGTACCCCGACACCTCAGGCTCAGGGAACATGGCAGAGGAGGGGGTGCCAAAATTGTAAGAGCAAGGGGATCAGGGAGTTTGCCATGAAGTTGTGTTTCCTAGTAACATCAGAAGCTACACTCATAAAGTCTCCCTGGTGTGGCTGCATGAATGTGGGCTGAATAAGGACCACACCAGTGAGCCTGCCCAACTGCTTGGAGAGAAGCCCTCTCGGCCTCAACTCTTCCCAACGAATGGTAGGCAACTAAGGAAATCTGGGAACAGGAGAGGCGGCCTTCCTCAGGGAAGAGAACACCTGTTGGTTGTCAGTGCCAAATGGTCAGCTCTGAAAACATACATGCAATCAACATTACTTGGACTGACCAGATCATACTTAAGAATATATATATATTCCTAAGCAGAGTGGGGAGGGGTAAATGGGAGAGTTTGGAGGGGGCGAGGAAAGGGAGAAACATTATAATTAAATTATCATCTCAAAAATAAAATAAAAAGGAGAACTTGAGGGCTGAGGATACGAGCTCTGTGGTAGAGTTCTTGCCTAACATGTATGTGATCTTGAGTTTAGTTCCCAGTACTGCAAAATAAGAAAAACTTAAGAGACCGTGAATGCTGGCGTTCTTCTCTAGCTAAAGCTGCTCCATGTAGGATTCAGTAGAATACTTTCTAATAATTATTCAAACCATAGTCACAGTTATTGTTACATTAATATAGACCTGGCATATTGTTTATGGCATTTAAAAAAATTTCCTAAGAAAATACCGTGAGATCAATGTTCAAATGAGAAATGACTCATACATGTACATTTATTTGCTACGTAGCCATGCTTTGGCCAAAGGGAGAGGGTATATTTACATGACAGGGGTCTCATAAGATTGCATTGCAGCTGGAGAATTCCCAGCCATTGGAGCACGACAGAGCAGGACATTTTTTATGTACTTGCAGCTGCCACTGCTGTTAAACCCATCCTATTGGCAGTTACATAAAAGTACGGCATACACTATAATGTGTACTACAAAATGCTTCATAATGATAAGGGAGTTTTATTGGTATAGGTATTCACTATACCGTGCCTTTAATCATTATTTTAGAGTGTAATTATCTCAACAAAGGGCCTTTATTCTAAGACAGTGTGCCCTGTAATGCTGGCAGCTGCCTCATGTGTCTTGTGTTTATAGTGTCTGTGTCAAAGGGACCGATCTTTGCCATCTAGGTTTGTGTAAGTGGCTCTGTGATCCTCAAACAGTGATGACATCTCTTCATGACAGGCTTCTCAGACAGCAGCCCTGTGTTAAGAAGTGGATGACTGTGTGTGTATAAACACACATCTCATAAATGATTGTAACCTCCGTCCACACTTTCAGCCTTCTGCCAGTCCATAAATGTACATCTGTAAGCTTACAGACCTGAATGTACTGAGGATGGCTTTGTAATCTGGTCTGGGATAGCACGTACGTGCTGGAGTTCCCCTGCCTAGTTGGAGTTTCCACCTATTACTCAATGCTTAATTCGAATCCATCTCCTTGGTAAAGAAAGACTGGAGTGCTTCAACTACTGACTCAGCCACTCTGGGCTCTTTCATTCCCATAGTTACCTTCTTAGGCCCAAATGCTGATTCTCAAAGTGTCTGCATAACTAGGTTATGCCTGAACGAGAAGAAGAAATGGTAAAATTGCCCAGTCTTTGTATTCACAAGATTGCTGTCTAGCCAGAGTTTTGTATGTGGTAAATGCTTAATACATGTTTACTGAACTGAAGTGACACACAACCAGTAGTTAATAGTATCTGCCAGGAAACTCCATCCCTTAGCTTTGCATCTGTCATTCCACAGGGCTTGGGAAACTCTGAGGTGAGTTCGGGTCTGGGTTTTACTGGGGAGGGCTGGGACCACAGCTGTGTGGGTGTGCATTCTTGTTGACTGGCCTCACCCCACTTCAGCTGCTCTCCTTTGCAGTAAAACCCTGAGAACCACTCATCAGTGGGTGAGGATGGGTGCTGTGGCACCAGTCAGTCTAGGTTTGGGGTGCCAGGCGCTAATCTGGACACCCCAGCTGCACAGCACCAGGATACCCTGAGCTCATGGGATGCCTCCCACGTTGGGGGGAGGGTGGCACCGAGGCCCTGAAAAGCTCAGTTTAGGCACAGACTTCGACTTGGTCTATGAAGAGAAGCAGTGAGTTCCCAGGTTGTGTTCAGTTAAGTCACTCTGTCAACTGTTTTCTTTCTTGGGAAATCTTTCTGAAAGACCAAATAGTCTTCTATTTTTTCTTTCATGTTTCTGTGACTTCTTTGTCCCACAACAACAACAACCAACCAAACAAACAAACAAACAAACTAAACAAACATGCTCTTCAGCATGTTAGTGGCTGTGAAACAGGAGAGGGAAGTAAAAACATCCGAGTCTCTGCCTCCTAGGGGCCTGCTGTCTAGTGAGGTCCTGCCCAGAAATAATTGACTCGGGGAGCAAATTTGAAACAGCATATAATCCGATTTTAGGCAAATTTCTTAGAACGTCTTCCTTTTCTTCTTCCTCTTCTTTTTTGTTTGTTTTTGTTTTTTCAGACGGGGTTTCTCTGTGTAGCCCTGGCTGTCCCTGAACTCACTCTGTAGACAGACCAGGCTGGCCTGGAACTCAGAGATCACTTGCCTCTGCCTCCCGAGTCATTCACCATCACTCTTGATATTTTCACTTCTTAAGGGAAAAGGCTTCCATTTTAATTCTGAATTTATGCTTTGTACAAGAAGTTTCTTTGTGTGTGTTCAGGAAAGTTTTACGGATATATGGTCATTTCAAAAACCATTGCAAAAATCCCAAAGCATGTTTATGATATGTTCATGTGAAAGTTTCTTTGGATTTCTAGAAACTAAAATCAGTGAGATTTATGAAGGTGAATTATTTACATCCTTCAAACATGATGTATTAGCATAGGGACTAGTGATGGTATTCCACACAGCCTCTTCACCTGAGACTCTGATAGGCAGAGATGTAAGGATCCTACAGCTTCAACTCCTAGACATCAGTGGGGCTGAGCTTAGGTCTTGAAGACCTTTGAGGAGCACACACTAACCATTATCTTTTGGATGTAATGGATAGATTGATCTTGAAGTGAATTTATTAAATAACATGATAAGTATCATGAAGGTGCCCTGAAAGATAAACAAAGCAGTAATCTACATTTGAATTCTGATGGTGGAGTAACAATTGACCAGCTTACAACTGCTCTCTCTGACTCACTCAGTGCTTTTATTTTTTTTATCTAAAGCACTCAGCATCTTGACCCATATTTCACATCTCCCAGGAGTAGATGGGTGCCCTACTTTGTGGATGGTCCCTAGGACTCCTGCCCCCTTCTCAGTATTTCTTGATGACTTTGAAATATATAGTTCACTGTTGCTGTAACTCCCTATAGTGTATACGAAGAAGCTGGCATTACAGGAAATGAGGTCAGAGCTGCTCTCCTTGATGGATGCCTATACCTGTATCCAATAGTATTTCTGAAACTGAAAGGTGAGTGAAATGGTTCTGATGTTAGGAAGCTTTTGTTGAATCGTTTGTCCAAATGTTTTGTAGTTCTATGGAAAACATGGTCATATTGGGTTATTGTTTGTTTGTTTGTTTTTAATAGATTATCAACATTTTTACAGAACAGATAAGTGTTAAGTTGAACTGAATTTGTTTTTTCTCTTCAGTTTTTCAGGTCACTGTTTTGTACTTATATTGAACAGACAGAGTAAAAAAGCAGCCACGTACAGCAAGTCCCTTGGGTCTTGACACCAAGTGCGACTGGGGATAAAGGAAGGGGCAGTTGGTAACTTTACTTCCCAGTTTAGCACCAGCTGGACACTTTTGTAGATTTCGGAAGATAGTCAAAGCTAGTGTCCTGCACTGACTGTATACCAGAGCCCACTGTTTCCTGAACAGACACCATGACCCTCAAAGCCTCTGAGGATTTAGAATTGAGAATATAAATGTGCTTATTCAGAGGACAGAATCGGCAGTCATACAAGTGTGCTTTATCTAGTTTAGTGTCCGTAGACAAGTTGTTCAACTGTCTTGGCCTTAAGTTATTTCATGTATAAAATCAGGGTAGTAATGTCTGTGTCCCAGGACCTTTGTTTGAGTCGTCTAAATGTATTTCTTAGCAGCTTCAGTGAAGGAGATCATGCTGGAGGGGCTATGAGGGTCTGGTCTGCCAGTAGGGGGAGTTGGGAAAGGTTGTAGGGTCAACTGAGTAGGTGGATAAACCTTGGTAGGTCTCAGAACTCAGTGGACTGGTGTGAAAATAAAGAGAAGTGGAAAACCATTGTAAGATACAATGCTATCTGAATTTCTATAGGTAAATCTCAAAACTGAAGACAATGCTTTCAGACATTCCCCCATTTATCCTTTCTGTTTTTCCTTTTTCTCCAACTAGGATTTGGTGGAAAGTGGGGTTGGGGGTTGGGTTAAAGGAAAACAATGTAGGAACAAAAATTTTCAGTATTGAGAAATGGAGGAAGAGTGACCCAGATGGTGGAAAACACCATTTAAAGGAATAGATATGAGGAGTATGTTCAAAACATAGAACATTCTAATTAGTCTACACTATAAATTATCCAAGAATGAAAAAAATAGGATGCAAGAAAAAAAATGGTATAGTGCCAGATAATGGCAGGCTTGTAATGGTAATGCTAGTTTAGTTAATGACTGTCACCTAAGAGCCAAAAGATTTAGGGAATTCGGTATCCTAAGAAGATGTAGCACTCATCTGCATTCCCACAAGGATGTGCGATCAGTGACCTACACACAGTTTTATAATGGGAATTACACCAATCTCATTAATTCCAGGAAAAGAATGTGACAACTGGAGATAGCAAACCATCTGTGACAGAACTCCCTTTAACAATTAGTCATTTTCTCCTTTTTGTTATTTAAAAACAGTTCATCAGTGGTGGAATCTTAGAAATGCTGTTATTTATATGAAACATAGTTTTAGAGACAAGGCAACATTCTTTAAATATGTTATAATTTACATAATGGAGGCTTCCTGAAGTCGAATTTATTATATGAAAATGTATCTATGTAAACATTAATACTAGCAAATTTTATCATTAATCTTTTTTATTAAAAAAATTTTCTGGTAACATTTAGAACTGAGAGTATAAAATGGGTTGTGTTCTAGACATACAAATTGAGACTTTAACAAATGAAAAACCCATTATCATGTTCTAGCTATATGCTAAAATAATATTATATACTACATATTGAAAATATTTAATCACCACACAAATACTCATTGAAAAAAAATTTTCAAATAGAAACATTATAGAAATGTGTGTTTTGATGAAGAGTAGTTGAATAACATGGATTTCACCCCCAAATTTCCATATGTATGATTTTACAGTTTACTAGTATGTATCTTTGTATCAGTTATGTTATGATATTAATAGCCTGAACCTTTAAAACATTTTTGTGACTGCATGTGGTGTTCATGTGTGTGGATGTGGAAGCATGTGTGTCATAGTACTAGCTATGAACTGACGATAGCATTGTATACTGTGTATACTGAAAACACAGTAGGATCAGAGGGCAGTCTTGGGTGCCCTTTCTCAGCTTCCACCGGGTTAGCTACAGGGATTCATGTTGATGCCTGTTGACTACACCAGACTGTGTGGTCTGAGGATCTGAACCCAGGTCCTCATGCTTGTGTGGCCAGCATTTTTCCTTCTCAGCTCTCCTCCATATAATTTGCGTGAATTCAGGGCAAACTTGGGGCAAGTCTGTGTCGTGCACTGCAGGGTGGTAGATGACCTTGGATTTAAATGAGGTTGGATGGGTTCTAACTCATTCCACAGTTTGCTATCCCAGCTCGTGGCTTAGACAAATCGGAGCCTTTGTGTTTTCTTCTCTTGTCAGCCATTAATGATACCATGGTTTCCATGGCATTTGTGAAGACGAATATACAGAATAATTGTTTCTTGTGTGTAGTAAAAGTGCTGCTGGCTGCTAAAGAGAGAGTGATTCAAGTCCCTCAACATACAGAGTGGCAGTTTCCAGCCTGCTGGTTGAGACCTCCATGGAGTCAAGTGACACTTTCACAAGCATCACCTAAAACCATCAGAAAACACATATTTACATTGCAATTGATAACAACAGCAACATTAAAGTTATGAAGTAATAATGAAAATAATTTTATGGCTGGGGCACTGCAACATGAGGAACTATATTAAAGGGTCACAGCTGTAGGAAGGTTGAGAACCACTTATATAGAGGGACTGGCTGTTTCTAGACTCAGATGCATAGGAAACACACCATGAGACACTTTAAGAAGAATCTTGTCCTAATTCATCCGTGTGAATAAATTATTACTGTTAAATGTACCTATGAAAGGCCTTAACATATCATTTTGAAGTTTGGGAAATAGTGAGGAAAAAAAATCTCTCAATTCAAGAATTCTATATCTTTATCCAATAAGGTAGACTTGACATTGACAGACACCACAGTAATGAATTAACTGTCAAATCTCCTTTATAGATGGCTAAGACTCCAGAACATGATATGTCTAGGACCTCAGGTACCTAATTCCAAACTTGAAAAGGAATCATGTTGATTTTTCTGTTTGCAAACTCCTTTGCTGTTGAAATTGGGCAGTGAGATGACTTGGGAGCTAATATTAATCATCAACATAAGGGTGCAAATTCACTAATCAAATCTTTTGTGATAGAAGTAAAACATAAAACCAAAATTAGAAAAAATTCAAATTATCTGCCTACAAGAGATTTAAAGGTTATTAATTACGTCCCATCTTTGGTGGTAAATTAGCTGTATAACAGTAGAAAGAGACAGCGTAGCCACATGGCCAATTGACACAACCCATAACCTTCTTGTAGAAGATGAAGAATAAGAATTAGGGCAATCAGTTCTTAGTTTCTGTATACCCTAAGGACATTACATCACCTTTATGTATTGTATCAATTACTGTCACTGGTATTTGAAATAAAGTGTATTTTTTTCTTAGAAATAAATTGAGATAGAATGGAATGATTTTACTATCTGGGAGGGAACGGGGATGGCTAAGATTGTGTAAAGGACTGGGAGGTGACAAAGTGTAAAAGGAGACTGTGCTTACTTTTCCTGGCCACCCAGACCTGAATAATCACACAAAAACTAGAATAATTACAACACTGTTTGGCCGATGGCTCAGGCATATTCCTAGCTAACTCTTAAATCTTAAGTTAACCCATTTTCATTAATCTATGTATCGCCATATGACTGTGGCTTACCGGCAAGGTTCTTGCATTCTTCTCCTTTGGCAGCTACATGACATCTCTCTGACTCCACCTTCTCTCTCCTTGCATTCAGTCTGCCCTGCCATAGGCCAAAGCAACTTCTTTATTAACCAATGATAACAACACATATTTACAGCATACAGAGGGGATTCCCACATTGGCAAGGTGTCATGCGTTTGCTGAGCAGCTGTAATTTTGATTCCTGACTCAACAAAAATGAATAAGCATTTTATTTTCTTTTCTGTTGCTAGGAAAACACTCTCATCAAAAGCAACTTAGGGAGGAAAGGGTTTAATTTGGCTTACAGTTCTAGGTTACACAGTCCATCAGAAGAAGAAGCCTAGGTAGGGATAAGCAGGAGCCTGAAGCAGAAACGGTGGAGGAATGCTGCTTATTGGCTCACCTGATGGTCATTGCAGCTCACTTTCTTACACAGCCCAGACCCTCCTGCCCTCCCACATCAGTCAAGACAGTCTCACAGGCATGGCCACAGGCCTACTGTCCTGGGAAATTTCTCAGTGGAGGCACCCTCTTCCAAGGTGACTTGAGGTTGTGTCAAGTTGACAATAAGAACACATAGTAATGAACATTTGAATAGCAGGTTGACCTAAGGGACCAGTGCCATCCTTGAGGATGATCTTCACAATCTGTATACTCTTAATAAACCCACGCTTAAAATCTTTAGGCTGGAAGATTGTGAAATTCAGATAGAGGCCATCATCAAATGTGGACTGAAGTCTGCTCTGTGTGTGTGTGTGTGTGTGTGTGTGTGTGTGTGTGTGTGTAATTTCAGCTTCAGCAATTGTCTTGACTAATGGACTTGCTCTCAAATTGATAAAAATTCCTTGCTAAACCGAAGCTGTAAGCCAGCATCCTTGCTGAACAGAAGCTGTAAGCTAGCATCCTTGTTCCTGCTCAGGAAATCACTTTCAGTGTCTATTGAGCACATCATTTAAAACCAGTGATTTGTGATAAGAAAGCTACATTTTTGCTCTTTTCCCAGGATTGCCTGGTGAAGAGGATTTCTCTGATTCTCTAAAATGGAGATAAGCTGATTTCTTTAGTGATCCTGAAGGATTAAGATTACACATTGTCCTTCCTTAAGCAACTTCATCTGAGACTTTTGTGTGCACACCATTAGTTGACACCAGTATACACTCATTGTCTCTGTCTGGGGAGGTATGTGTGTATGTCTCTGCATTAGTGTTTCACTCTGGGGAAACTAAAGGACAGTTTTTAAATTGTTCAGCATAAGTAGGATAAAAATACTGTTAACTAACTCTCTAAGGACAAAGTTATGCTTTTGTTTAAAAAGACTCATTTAAAAGCACTTAATTGCTTCACTGAGACATACCTGATATATAATGAAAGACATTTAAGTGTACAACTTTGTGGTTTTGACATAAATACATAGCCTTGAAAATATCTCAACGATATGAGGCACTAACCTCTTGATCTTTTTATTGATGCAGCGTCTACCACAGCAGAGGCCTTCAAAAGGCTTCTTTCTCCTCATATGGGCTCTGGCTAGGTCTAGATCTCACTCTCTTCAGGAGAGAAAATCCGAGCAGCCCTGCATCTTCCTGGACACATTAACTGGAGAAACTCAGTTCTCAATGTGTCCGTGTGTCAGATGGGTTCTGGAGTGTGACCTGCTGCACAGGTCTCTCCATATGCAGACACTAACCCATCAAAGCCAGACTCTCTACATAGTGAAAGAATGGGAACCAGAAGCCCAATCCACTTAAGTTCAAGCACTTCAAGAAACTTTGACTTCTAGTCTGACTGGCTTTGACAAACATGTCCTAAATTCTTCTCCTTCTATGGCTCTTTTCAACTTGAGGCTACTGAGAAAATATAGTCATTCCATTTATCTCAAAGTTTCTCTTAAATTAAAAATATATTTTATTAAACTCTGAGAACAGATTGTATTTTGACCATTTTTTTCTCCTCCTCGCATCTCCTCCCAGCTCTATCTCTCATTTCACCCACCCAACTTTGTGTCATTTTTTGAAAGCCACAGAGTCCTATTAATGCTGCCTATATAATTTTGCATGACTGCTTTAGATTTGCACATATCTTGTGCATGACATCATAACCTATATGTTCACATGTGTGACTGTTGTATACAGAGCACATGGCTTCCTTGTAGGCACCCACCGCCCCTGCCCCTTATGGTCTTTCTGGTCCCCCTTGCCCAAGGATCCCTGAGCCCTGGGAGGAGGAGGATCTATCCATGTCTCCTTTAGGGTGTAGCACTGTACAGTAACTTACTCTTTGAACCTTGACCAGTTGTGGGTCTCATACTTTTTCTAAAGTATTATTTATTCTTTTCTCATAAAATACATCCTGATTACAGTTTTCCCTTGGTTCACTTCTCCCAGTGCCCCCCTTCCCTTCTCTGCCAGATCCACTCCCACTCTGTCTCCCTGCAGAAAAGAGCAGGCTTCCCAGGGACATCAACTGCACATGGCACAACAAGACACAATAAGACCGTCACAAACCTTTGCATTAAAGCTGGGAAAGGCAATCCAGTAGGAAGAAAAGGGTTCCAAGAGCTGACAAAAGAGTCAGCAATACTCCCACTGTCAGGAGTCCCCCCAAACTCCAAGTCAATAACCATAACATATATGCAGAGAACCTAGTATAGACCCACCACGCCAGCTCCATTATTGCCACTTCAGTCTCTGTGAGCCTCCAGAGCCCTGCTTGATTGATTCCATGGGCCTAGCTTTCCCTGTGTCCCAGATGCCTCTGTCTCCCACAATTTCTCCTCTGCCTTTTCTGTGGGGTACCAAGAATGCCAAGGGGAGGGACCCAACAGAGACAAAGAAAGAGAATTACAGACCAATTTCTCTCCCATAGATGCATTTTTCAGCATCA
>LOJH01019522.1:0-12220 GCA_001685095.1 Ellobius talpinus | reverse complement strand
CGCATGAAGCGCTTCTCGCAGATGGGGCAGCTGAACTTCTTCTCGCCCGTGTGCGTGCGGTAGTGCCGCGCCAGCTCGTCCGAGCGTGCGAACTTCTTGTTACACTCCTGCCAGCTGCAGGCGAAGGGCCTCTCACCTGTGGGAGACAGGGGCAGAGGTTTTAAGTCTCGGCCACGCCCCACCATCTAGTCAGGCCACTGCCTCTCGCCACCCTCAAGGCCCATTTTCCCATCCGGTGGACAAGCTCTCAGCCCACACCTGAGATGCAAGCAGACGACAGGGCTGAGGAAGAAACACAACATGGCCGACTCTGGCAGTGGAGCTCAGACAAGGGAAAGCATTCCATCAACACGCCCAGGCAGGAAGTAGGAAAGGGGTGCATCTTGTCTAGCAAGAGGGGGTCGGAGAGACCATTACCCAGAGTCTGCCAGCCCACTGTACCTGCTCTGACAGGGGTCCTAATGCAGGCCTGGCATGCAGCAGACTTCAAAAAGCTCCTGCAGACTCAGGCAGGATGACACACAAAGGTGATTGCTCAGAAGGGGGGGAGCGTGGAGCTAAGCAAATGTGGAGAAGGCAGAGCACAGTGCAGCTCAGGGGGTAGTGTGGATTCACTCACTCTGGACCCCAATCTACTTTTTGCTCAGATCAAGGAACACGCTAGCATTTACCCAAAATCTACAGATAGAGAAAGGGGGGAGGTAGAAAGACCAGCTACTCGGGGAGAAGCATTTGGTGGCACCCCAGAATGAACCCTGTCTGTATTGGGGGAGCCACACAGCTGCCTTTCCTGCTTCCTTGTCCTATAGAGCCTCTAAGGAAGAGTTCCAGCCTTTCAAGTCTAGCAAAGGAAATCCACAGGGCCCATCCATCCACCTTAAATATAAACAGATACTTGGGGCCACCTGACAGCCAATGAAAATCACCAGCATGAAAAGGAGACAGCAACAAAGCTACCAGCTCCAGAGGAATAGGAGAGAAGACAGGAAACAAAAGAACATTAACCTAAAATTTCTGATTAGTATTCAACACAATCTGAGATACAATGGGATGCCCAGAGCAAGCAATATCATAGGACGCAAGTTCAGAAAACAAAAAAAGCACTGAGAAATTAGAAATAGTCTGGATTAAATAATAATTCCAAAAAGCTAGAAATATACTCAAGGAACTACCCTGAAAAACAAAACAAAAACCCCAATTCTAGAAAATTCTTGAACGCAGCAGTGTTCCATCCCCTAGCACTATGGAGTCAAGGCCTGGCTCTCCTCGCCCATTTTCACAGCATGGGGAAAGGCAGTGAGAGGCGACCCAAAACCAAGCAGCCTGGGGCATGGCCACGACGGCTGCCCTTGCGTTCTGGTTCGGTTTTCCAGGACTGTTCTGTGAGTAGACTGCTAGCTTTGCATGGAATTTTTGTTTCTGATAGACAGTGGAGGACAAGAAGTTGAAAGCTCCAGCAATCAGTACAGGGGCTTTTATCTAAGAAGAGGTACAGGCAAGAAGAAAGAAGGACAATCTGTGGCCAGTGTGTGTGGTAGGGGTAGGGGCAGGGAGAACAACAGGAGAGCATGCTGGGAAGATCAGGTGGAGGTATGAGGGAAGTGCTAGGAGAATTTCTGCATAATTACAACAGTGAGTAAAAAAACCGAGATCTCAATACTTAGTAAGTGGTATGCAAGAAACAGGCATCAGGCTTCCACACCAGAACAAGGCACTACATGTCGGTCATACTGGATACACTGGAGGGCAGGGGATGGAGAGTTTACTCTCACATACTCCATCCAGCAAAAGGGGGGGACCAAGAAACCAGGGATCAAGGACAAGGGGAGGCTTGGGGAGGCAGGGCCCCAAGGCCTTCAGGGGATAATCCTAGCAAGAAAGCAATTCTATGCAGAGAGCATGATCAAGATATTAGATAAATCTAAAGACACGGAGAAGGTACATTTCTTTTTTTAAGATGACGATGAACTCCAGGAAACATAAGAGCAATTTGGACACAAGACAACAACGATCAAATTCAAAACACACTAAAATGCCAGATAATCTTGTGCAACCAGTGAAGAGCTCAAAGGCTCTAGCTGCTTTTCGTAGGTAATGACTTATCTTTCCCAATGACCCCATGGGAAGGCAGAAGTAAATATAAACCCAGCACAGGCCTCAGTGAGTCAGCCTAACAGTACCAGTCATATAGAGCCAGTGCTAGATTTCAGCACAGCGCAGAGACAGGTGTCACAAACAAAACGTAGCTTTCGAGGAAAGGTAGAAAGATAAACAGTGGGATTTAAATAATATAATAATTAAAATTATATATTTATCAGTTCAGGAGGAGGTGGGTAAAAGGGTAGGAGTGAGGTGAATTCTTAAATAGCATGAAAACAGATTAATTTGAGAAATTAAAAAACAAATATATATTATATATACATTATAAACAGACATACATGTTATCTATTCTTTTTTTAAACAGTACAGTGCTGAATTGAACACAGTTCAATAAGCCTTCTGTGTTGCAGACTGCCAGAGATGACTCTAAAGGTGAAGGTGTTTGCTTGATCAAACATAATGACCTATGTTCTATTCCCAGGATCTACACACTGGAGGGAGAGAACCAGTTTCCAAAAGTTATCTTCTGATCTTTACACATGCCATGCCATTCACATGTACTACTACACCCCAAATTAAAAAAAAATGTCTAAATACAATTTTAAAAATATCTAACTCAACCACAGTCAAAGAGATGGTAATGCTGAATATACCAACTGGTTCCGGGAAGAGGGGCTTGTCAACAAAAAAGTGGGAAGTGTGTCCCATGCTAATTCTATTCTTGGATATTCACAGGGCCTATTAATCAGCAGCAGCACCTTGGGAAGGTCTGGCATCACCTGTATCAGGTCAGACCTGACACCAGACAAGCTCCAAACTGCTTGCAGCGGGAGGAGCAATGAAAAGATACAGCCAACCCTTAATCCCCCTAATCTGTGGAGCAGCCTAATTTGGAAGGGGGGGGAAAGGTCTTTGTAGATATAATTAGGGTAAGAATCTTGAGATGAAGCCACAAGTTACAAGAGGGAAGTAAAGGGGAAATGGTGCTAAGGGACCAGGACCATCCATCTACAAGCTCCCAGTTGCCAGCTCCAGCACTGGAAGAGAGGAGAGAAGCAAGAAAGTAGGTGCTGTCTTGGAGCCTCCAGGAAGAGCCACCCCTGCCAGCATCTTGCTCTGAGATTTCTGGTTTCGTTTAGAAACTGAAAAGTAAATTTCAGTTGCTTTTAGCTATCCACTTGATGGATACAGGAAGCAAATATGCTGTCCTGTTCTCACAGCAGGGCCCACATAGTGATGCTATAGGTTATGTACCACCCTCTGGTACCAGGCCTGGCATGTTCCAAAGCGTCTGTTCTTATTTGCTACCCTCACCCACGGGGTCTTCTTAGATTGGAGTAGAGGTGGGAGCTGGGTTCAGGGTGGAAACAGAATCCACTGAACTCAGCTTCACTTGGTTTCCTAAGAGGCCCCGATCTTTGTCTTTTTCAGGATCTTTCTGCTTGTGTTCCTGGAAGCATACGAGACGGGTACTATTACGGATGGGCCAGGTAATGGAGGGGCTGCAGAGAAGGGCAGCATCTGAGGAGACGAGTGTCTCGCTGGGGAGGAAAGTGGGAAGGTTCTCCCACACTTTCACTGACTACATGCTCAAGGCAGGACCTGAATTCAGGGCATAATCCTCACCCCAAGAGACACCAGCCTCCCACCTGCTCTCTATGCCTCCATCAGCCTATTTAAAAAACAAAAAAAAAAACAAAAAAAAACAGTCTATGGACAGAAGCTCAAGCTACATGCCCACCTCCAGTGGTGACATCCAAGGCTGCCAAAGATACATGCAGGTACTAGTATGTATAATGGAGGATGAGTGAATGGGGATGGGTGTCACATGACACTCCATACTGCAGGACACATCCCTTGCACTATCCCTGTGAGCTCTATGAAGAGCTTCTACTTGTGGTGTGTGTGTGTGTGTGTGTGTGTGTGTGTGTGCCCCCATACTCATTGTATTAGGAAAAACACAACACAAACAAAACCCAAGCACACGTTCCAGCAGCTGCCCAGAGAAGGATGCCATCAATTATCACACAGCCTCTGGAATTTTCCATGGCACTCTAGGAAGAACAAAGGTGGGTAATGTCACTGCTAACAGTTTTAGCTCACAGTGCCATGAGAGGGTCTCGGGTGCCTACAGGTACCCTCCAGCATCACTCTGAAAGCGCTGCTCTGAACACTGGACTCAGGGTAGAGTGGCTGACCTAAAATATCACAGGATACACCATTCAGACAATCCCAGCACACAGCTGGTGACCCCACCTCCCATCACAGCAAAGGGAGTGGGATGGGCTAAACAACAGCCCCAGCAACCCCCACTGTCCTGCATCTGCTCTCCTGTGTACAACCAGCCCCCAAGGATAAGGTGTAGTCTTAACTCAGAAAGGCACTGGCCCTCTCAAGAAGGTAGCCGGAATAGAGAAAGCTGGTCCCTATAGAAAGCTAGTCTTTTTGAGGAATCAATCCCAAAGCTCTCAGGGGACCCCCATTCTCAGAAGCTAAAAGGGACCAGGGGACAGGATGCTGGATGACCAATAAAGGTGCTTGGGAGGTGACTGGAGCCACAGGGCAAGATAGGGGATCAGGCTTTGTGAAGGAAAACCCGGTGGGAGAAAGGGAGCTGGCTGCTGAATCTGAGGCACTGTGACTGGGTGGGCAGGGAAGTAAGGAACAGAAAAGTCAAAGAAGACCAACCACTGAAGGGGACTGGGTCAGGGCTAGGCTGTGTTGGTGTCACAGGGTTGGGGAAGTGCCTGGGGAAGCGCAGGAGCCACAAGCTATAGGCCAAGTGAAAGTCCTAAAGGGGGCTATGGAATAGGGATCCTGCATAGAGGGTGCAGGGACTTAGGCCTTACGGGGGGGGACTTCAGAACAAAGCTGGGGGTGTGGGGGTGCAGTGTGTCTTGGGGATTTAGCCGGAGGTGAGACTGGCCAGGGGTACTTGGCTCGCCAGGACCACAGTTACATAAATGTTCCCTGGCGCCACCGCGAGGCCGCTACTAGCAGCAAGCAGCACAGGGCACAGGCTGAACGTGATTGCCTCATCTTATCAGGGAACACAACGTCCCACACGCTCTTGCCCAAGCCGCAGGCCTGGGCGGGAACAGCGTGTTCTCTGTGAGGCTGGCCGGAGGAGGGGAAGCGAAGACAGCCCAGCCGAGGCTCTCCTGCCGCCAAAGCCCTTACTGGGTTTGGGCGCGCGCTGTCCCGCAGCAGAGGCGCACAAGTGCTGCTGGTGTCTCAAAGTGCTCCAGCTCAGAATCTGAGCTCAGCCGTGCTGGATCCTCCGGTCCAACGGGCATGCTCCAACCTAGCACCAATCAGAGAGCTAAGTCTCACTGCCACTCACTCCTCCCCACCAGCTGAGGGGGCGACCCCAGGTTCCAGCAGCACCTGCACAAACCACGGTGCCTTTCTGCTTTGTGTGGACCTCTCAGGAGTAGCAGCATGTGCTTTTAGAGACTTTTCTGTTGCTCTCCCTAGCCCCATCCTACATGTGCTGAGGACGGGGCAGAGCAACCTACTGCTTGATTTTGTTTTAGGTTTACTGCCCTAGCTAGCATCCAACTCTTATTGCAGAGGGAGAAGGGAGGGCCTGGGAGTGATGCCCCTCTGACCAGGAGACCCTGTAAAAGCAGATCATCAATATTATGCAGTATCTTAGATTACATGAAGAGCCCTCTGCAGGCTTAAGGAATCTATGTGGGGGTTAGGGAGGCAGGGCAGAACAATCAGAAGCATTTAAAGAGATCCTACACCTACATCTCACAGACTGTCACAGTCTTGGCTCCTCCATACCAGAGTGGGCTGTCATTCATCAGTAAATAGCTTTGATCTGTGGTCACTGGCTTGGGGCCACTTCTAGCTTTCAACCTCAAAAATGCCTTGAGATAGTCTTCACTCCAAAAAGGCCTGCTTGTTCTCCTAGCAAAGCTCAACACACAGCTAAATATTTGGGATGATCAACTGGAGACCTCAAAGAAAAATTCTGGTACACAGCCTTACTGGGTATGAAGGACTGACTCTGACTAGTGGGTGGACTTCCCTATTCCCTTAAGGGTACCATTTGGTTGCTAGATAGCTAATTTGCAAATGACTTGCCTCCTTCACCCACAGAACAGGTGAGATATATACAACCTGGGAGGAGAGCTGGCTAGTGGCAGAGCCAGTCACAGCCAGAAACCAGGACTCGTGGGTGCATCAGGAGAGATGCACGAAGCAAGGAAACTGTCTTCCCTGCCCAAATACTGCCACTGATGCCCTGAGTTGCCATCTTACCTCTTTCTCAGTCACTGTGCGGGGTAGAGAAAGACTGGAGGACACACGCCTGCTTGTAAGAGATATGTTTTTATCACCTGTGGCCTTGTATGCCTGGGCAAATGGGTGCCATGCAACAGTGGGAGGAACCAATGGCTACGGATGCTGCTCTTGTCCCTGACCCTACTTCAGGGCACTCTGGCCTGCTGCTACTGTTGTGGGAACCAATGCCACATGTGATCGCATCACATCCCTACACTTGATCTTAGCCAAGAGGCTGAAAAGCAGTAAGCACAGGCACGCACGGCATCCGGATGTTGAAGGGAGATTGCTACTCAGCCTCAGACTCCATTTCCCACCAATATGTGTCTTGACAATTTCTGCAGTGGATGCAGGGATATTTCTTAAAGTTGGTGTTTCAGTTGTTGCAATTTGGTGTGGGATAATTTGCTACTAAAATGTGTATAGCTGTGGCAGCTAATAACTAGCTGCTGGAGTGGGGCAGGAGGGCAGAGCCAGACGCAAACAAAGTGGCAACTCCATCAGACATCAAGTGAGAGGGGTAGTGTCAATCAGTGTCTGTAAGGGTTAGCCCCATACTTCATCCATTATGCTAGAATCAGTTCTAGGCGGTGTCAATACATCACACAGCCCTCAATAAATATACTCAACATTTATACGCTAGTTCAGATGTCGAAAGTTAAAAGAAAGCCTAACTTGTCAAAGAATTGACTGTGAAAGATGAAATGAATGTTCTATGAGCATTCTGTCTTATAATACTGTCTTATAATACTGTCTTATAATACTGTCTTATAATAATTGGACAGAAGTTCTCTAGATAAGTCAAAGTCCAGAAGCCATGAAAGTAACGACTGCTAACCGGACTGCACAGCACTTGGTGGACTATGTCATTCTAAGCAAGAGTAAAAGGAAAATGACAGCAGGAAAAGATACACATGAAGCTCACCATCTTCAATATTGAGTTCATGAAAACTGGAAGGAAAAAATGGAAAACCACGCAGAAGCAGTTCTTGGGGAGAATACAGTAGGTCTCTCAAACAACCCCAAACATCCCTCCATCAGGACTTCAAGGCAGAAAGAGTCCACTGAAATATACCTTTTATTCACCAGATGGTCAGGCTACAGGGACACAACCACACTGTCCCGCTGCTTACAGAAGGACAATTGCGAAAAGCGCTTCTCAGGGTGACTTGGGAGACTTGGCAACGTTAGTGAGATTATAAATGTGGTGGCTGAGACTGCAGCTCAACCGTCATGCTCAAGGTGCTGGGCCAGCCTCTACTGTCAAATTTTAAAGCACTCCAGATCCTCCAGTCCCCTAAACCTTCCCGTGCCTAGCCTACACAGGGCCTGCACACTCAGAAAATGGCATTCACACTTGACTGATCAGCATAGCTGGAGCCCAGAAATGAATAGGGTTCTTCAATAGATGTTTAAGTAAACTGTGGAACACATGTACTGAAGGACGACACAAATAAGCCGGTGTTCTTTGTGGACCGTAAGAGTCAGGCTACCAAGTATTACAGCCTCACAAGGAAAACAAGGCCCAGAACAAAAGCATGAAGTGTTTGAACAAACAGTATGAAGGTGCACAAGCACCTGCCCGTCTGGCCTGTCTGTGCAGAAGTGAGAACAGGTTCTCCTGTGCAGTCAGAGGACAGGGAAGGCTGCAACACTACTTAATCCAAGCCCCCCCCCCAAAAAAATTCCATATGGTCAACTAGAAAATGATGCTAGTCATGGGGCTGGCAAGATCGTACAGCGGGTAAAAAGCACTTGCCATGCCAGCCTGACAACATGAATTAGATTCTTGGAGCACACAGTGGAAGGAGACCAGGCTTGTGATGTTTTGAAAGAAAATGGCCCCAAAGGGAATAGCAGTATAGGCGGCATCGTTGGAGTAAGTGTAGTCTTCTTGGAGGAAGTGTGTGGAAGCGGGCTTTGAGGTCTCATCTAGGATCAAGATACTGCTCAGTATTAGTTCACTTCCTGTTGCCTTCTGATTAAGATGTAGCTAGTACTATGTCTGCCTGCAGGACACCATGCTCCCACCATGATGATAATGGACTAAACTTCAAAAACTATAAGCTGCCACCTCGGTTAAATGTTCTCCTTTATAAGAGTTGCTGTGATCATGGTCTCTTCACAGCAATAGAAACCCTAAGACAAGGCTCCCAAAAGCTGTCCTCTAACTTCCACAAGTGACTAGTGGCGTGCACACACTAGCACGCATATACACTACACAATAATAAATAAAAACTTAAAAACAGAAAATGCTGCTCATGGTTCCTGTCTATTTAAAAACTAGACATGAGTGCTAGGCACACAGCTCAGTGATGGAACACTTGCCTAGCATACATGGGCCCCCAAGTTGTATTTCCAACACAACAAAAAATCAGAATCAAAGTTGCACTTTAAATATCTTTCAGTTGGACACACAGTACCTCATGTCTGTAATTCCAGCGCTCTGGAGATGGAGGCTGAGATTGCCCTGAGTTGGAGGCCAGACTAGGCTATCCCGGGGATACCTCCCTGCCTGTAAGGGCAGGTGCTGGCATCCTGAAGGCCAAGTCCTACCTGCAGCCATAACACACACCCCAATGTCAAGGCAGGAGAGTGGGTCTCTTGGTAGGGGTTAGAGTGGTGGGAACCAGGGATACAGCAGACTTCTGGGAAAGAGTTTACTCTCAGACCACGATGGAAAGGGTAAAGACAGAGAGCAACAGGCACAATGTGGAGAAGCCCAGGCACTTCCCTTGGTAGAGTGGGCCACACTGCCATGTTCTAGGGCAGCTCCATCAGCAGCCTGTGTATATTCCCAGATAATAATCACTGCTGCTCAATACTGACAAGCCCTCTGTCCACCTGGAGGCGGGGCTAGAGGACACACCCCCTCTGCAAAAGAAACTGCAGTGCCACCAAGGCCTCAGAGGGTGGCATGACCTTGTGAGCAGCTGAGAAGGCTACCTCTCTGCCCTTCGGTAATTACTGTGCCCCCCTCCTCCGTCCTCTTCCTGTACACCCCCACCCCCAGCCTGGGTGCCTCCTAATGTACCTAGCCAGGGCATGCACCTTGCTTTTCAGATAGAACGTTCTACTGGGAGGAGCCAGCCATGGTGGGTCAGCTTCACCCTCACATTATGCCAGCTTATCTGCCTCTACCAACCCTGAGACCTGCAAGTGTGGAACCCATCTCAGACGAGGAGTCAATGCCCCATCAGAGCTGGGCCTCAAAGCCTTGACTTTTGCCTAGAAAGAAATTTGCATGTCCGTCCTCACCACAACAGTGCCGTCGGGAACTGCTATGGCCTGCTGCCTGCACACTCATATCGCAGGTGAAAGGAGAGAAGCACAGGAAATCAGTGCCCATCTGACCCACAAACAGGGGCTGAACACAGGTCACACTGTGAGGCACCTGGCCCCTAGACTCACCAGATCCCATCCTCAGCACCCTGGCACTTCAGGCTCTGCAGAGGAAGGCTAGCCACTACCTCAGAATCGGGCTGTAGCAGTTGTCCAGGTCCTGGTCAGCCAGTCTACAAACTAGGGGCAGCACCCCTGTAGAACAATCACTAATTCTCTTGCTGCAGCAGACAACACCTAGCCTGAAGAAGGGGTCAGCTTCCCCAGCCCCAAGGCCTTATCTGTGAGAGGAGAGCTGAATACTGCCAATCAGTTGCCCATTCTAAGCAGAAGAGTGTCTGGGGGAGCCTGAAAGTGACTACCTTGAGATCCTGAACCTCCTACCTGGCCTGCCCCCCCGTGACACAGAAGGTTCTAATTAATTGGGGGATTGTTCCATGAAACTGCCAGCAGGACATAACCAAACAGTTTATCCAGAGCTGACTTCATGGAGCAAACAGCAGAATTCACTGTGGGTCTCGGCTATTTAGTTTTTTCATTTAAAAAAGGAAAAATGGGGACAGCGACATGTCTTTTCTAACGACAGCTGCAAAGTGGCCAGGATTCCTGCTTCACACCCTCAAGGCCCACCAGAAAATCTCCTCTACGAGATCACCAGCCCACTGACCACACGCCTCCAAGTTACTGGCAACTTACACCCAGCATTTTCTGGGAAATCCATTGTGTTCAAGTGCCTAGTTTGAGATTGGGCTTTCCTGCAAAATTCCCTTAGCCATAGGTATAACCCCTCAGTTCTGCCTGCAGCTGTTCAGAAGTTTGGGAACTCTGCTCAGGAAGCCATCATTCCCATCCCAGCCCTGCCCACAGCTTCCATAGGGCCCCTTCCTCCTTAAACCCTATTTCCTATGACCTTTGATATCCTTGCCTGGAGCAGGACCCAAGGGAGCTGATCCAGGAGGCCCCCAACCAAGAAGGAAGCAAGTGCTACACCTCTGTAACACCCAGGATTAGGAAGATCTTTCCCACTGTCACTTTAAAAGGGATTCCACGATGCAGGTCCACCTGGGTCTGTTGGTGCCAAGGCAGGTGTGATGACGGCAGGACAATTCCCAGAGCAGGAACCCTGTCCTGAGTCCAGACTCTGGCTGTGGGGGGAGCTCAACGGCATCCATACTCATCTGGAGGAGGGTGAGATGAGGGTGTGGGGGCGGGAGCACACGGAACCATCCAATGTTCTCACAAGCCACAGGCAGGGAGGTTTTACACATGGCAGACTACATGTTTGGATGCAGGCAAACAGCAAACTCTCCAGAGCCATGGGCACAAGAAAGAAACATGGAGTATTCTGGGAAGAGAAGGTATGTGATTGTCCTTTCTGAATTTCTTATGAACTCGTAGTTCAGGCAACCATAAAGAATACAACAGCATTCTACACAAAGCCGTGTGCATATACCTACACACACACCCAAACACCCAGCTCCTAACCAGGACGGCTTCCACCAAACCAACACCCACAACCTGACAAGGAAGCAGCACTAATTTACACACACTGGTATACTTGCTTGGAGAGGTCAAAAGGACCACATACCAGACATTTCATAATGGTGTTTTCTCTCCTTTTACTAAGGGTTACAAAACATATTGGAAAATTTCCATTTCTAGGGTCCCCTATAAAACAGCAACCACCACAGACAGGCCCTCCCCTACACAGGCACCCCTTCCCTTGTTACTGCTGGAGGTACAAGCTAGGAGGTAAATTTCCACTCTAGACACTTTCAGATATGGAAATGCTACATCAAAGGTCTCCTGCAGGTGATGGAGGTCAGGAGGGAGTGAGCTGAACCCAAAGAACAGGCATTTCTATGTCTTTCCTCTCAATTCTCAGATCTCAGCACTGCTTTCCAAAGGGACAGAGTGTATCTTATGGTTCATCTTCCCCTGCGTTCCTTCACTATCCTGAACTGAAGGACCCTATAGCATTTCAGAAGCCAGGATCAACAGTCTCTCTCCAGGTATCCCACAGGGACACTGGACACTGTACTCAGACAGTAGCTGACAGCCTAGGAAGGATGTGCTTCCCATTTCTGAGTTTCTGAGCTATCAAACAAAGACAGGATCTAGGTTTAATTATCTGATGAAAATATTCTTTATTTGAGGATGAGCTAAAGAAAAGGGAACTTGGCAATTTAGCAACTTAGTCAGGCAATTTAGCAACTTAGTCAGGCATGGTGGACCATGCCTTTAATCCAGTACTCAGAAGGCAAAGGCAGGAGGAGCTCTGCGAGTTCGAAGCCAGCCTGGTCTACAAATTGTGTTCTGTTAAACAGAGCAACCCTGTCTGAGGGGGGACGACCCACAAATTGTAGCCATCCAGCATATATAAAGAACTCTGAAGTCTCAACAATAAGTACCCAACTTCAACACTGAATGACTGAATGAAGAATCTGAGCGTTGCACCGAATAGGAATATAGACAGCTAGAAGGT
>LOJH01019521.1:0-21185 GCA_001685095.1 Ellobius talpinus | reverse complement strand
TAGTTTTGGAGCCTGTCCTGGAACTAGCTCTTGTAGACCAGGCTGGCCTCGAATCACAAAAATCCGCCTGCCTCTGCCTCCTGAGTGCTGGGATTAAAGGCGTGCACCATCACCACCTGGCTGAATCTGACTTTTTAAATGTGATTCTGAGGAGGCTTGGGGAATAGGTGCCTTTCCCTCCTGGGCCGTCTTACTGGCCCCTGTTTTCTTACTTTAGAACATTTACTGATGTATATGACATTAACTCAAATGTGAAACATAAAGCCGTCATGCTTGAAGAAAACATTGGAGAGAGCCTTTCCAACCTTTGAAGGCAACAACTGATTCTTAGGACATAAAAACAAGAAAACATTCAAGAAAAACGATAGATGTGTTATTCAAAAGGTGTTGCTGAGAAGGATGGAAAGGCAAATCTGGACCAGTCTTACTTTATTCAGTGTCATAAGCAGTATCTCCATCTCCGTCCATCTCTAACCACTCATTAATAGATAAATCTATTTGGTTTTTCCGTGTTAACCTTGTCTCCTCAGACCCGTTAAGATCACTTACTTACTTCTAGTAACATTTCTGTTTATTTTTTGATATTTCTATATAGACTTTAATAGACTGGATGTGTGTGTCCTTCAAAACTCTGTGTGTTGAAATCCTGACTTCTGATAGGAGTTTGGCTCCTCGAGAGCACTCGCCTAGATTACTGGAGGTCTTCAGAGCAGTCTCCAGTCAAAACAAAGAACTGGGAAATCCTAACACTCAGTGTGATGGTGTTGGGAGGTGGTGTTCGGAGATCAGCGCTTGTTATTGCTGACTAAAATATCTTGGTACACTCATGTTTTAGATGCTAGTTCCCTTGAAGGCTGTGGCATCTCTAGGGTTGGGTGGGTCTAACCAGTGGAAGTAGATGACTAGGGGAGGGCCTTTGAATTGGGTGATAGCTGACCCTGTTTCTAGCCTGCTCTTTTGGTTTCCTGGTCTGTTATTTTAGTTGTGAAGTTTACAACCCCTGTCCCCCACCTCCTCATCTCCCAGCTCTGCTCCCATACCTGTAACACTGTGCTGAAGGTAGGAGAAGCAAGCGTACACACTGGCACTTGGAAGTCTCTTTCAATGTGTTTTAGAAATTTTTATTCTCTCTGTGTTGACCATTCCCCTGCCTGTCTGTCCTTATCTCTCTGAAATCCCTGACCCTATAAAAACTGCGAATGCTAACATTTTTAAGAGACTTAACTCCATTTAAAGCATTACATTTGGAAAATAGACCTTTAAGGAAGCGAATAGCCCCTTGCAGTGCTGTGATCAGGGCTCTTCACGGGTATCCTCCCTTCTAGTTGCTGTGAGAGAAAACAAGGACTTTCTGTCTTTGTTGATGAGATATTAAATAATGAACAAATTAGTATTAGTGAACAGAACTGCAGGAAAGAAATATACTCCTAAAGCTGTGAACACCGCTGTTACCCAGCCATCAGATTGCTGCACGTTTGACAGCATGGGCAGACACCACAAACCACCAATACAGAAGCACCCAGCTAATTACACAAGATGAGACTTTGGGACAAGGCAAAATCATCAGCTCAACCATGTGAGAACATTTTGAGACTCATCTTTAAAGTGCCTCTGCAATTTGTCTGGCTGCAAGTGGCGCTGGTGCAGGTTCCATCCTTTTAACAGCAGCACAGTCCTGCCAAGCGCTGCTTGAAACTCCAGTGTGCTCTATTGTGTAGCTCTCTAAGGCTCTTCTTAAACAGGGTAATGGATGCTTCTGTGTCTCCCGTCAAAAAAGAGGACACACTATCTTAGGTCCAAAGAATAGAAAGGAGGCAATGGGAACAGAGGAACTTAAATGCAGAACAGGGAATGCATAATGTCATATGCAGTTATAGGGACAACAAAAATAATAAATGATGTCTGATAAACATTCTCGCAGTGGACAAGGGATGCTCCTCTGCAGCTGGCCTTGGAGGAATGGAATTGCAGCAGAGGGATGCCACACTTGTGGAGACAAAGACAGTGGGGGACTGGAGACAAACCCTGTTCAGGAGATGATGCTAGTTGCTAAAGGAGCTCATAGCTTCTAGAACCACCAAGGAGCACTTTGAAAGGACCAGGAAGAGCTGATTGAGACTGGAGGGACTCCTCTGAGGGACATGGTTGTGGGACTTCTTATGGTGTTGACTTTGGAGTCGGGCCAGAAGATTCCAGCAAGGTAGCTTGGGTGATGAGCAAGCATGACTGAGGAAGATGGGTGCTGGCTAGAGAATAGAATATCAACTAAGGGCAGAGATCAAGAAGTATGCCAGTGGACAGCCAATTGGTGTAGAGGAGGATGGACTTGAACTCAGGCTGAGGGTGGTGTGAAAAGAATCGGTCAGTGTGGTGTTAGAGAAGAAAGCCAGAGAGAAGTTCTCAAAGAGAAGACAAAATTGTGGTAAGAGCTAATTTCCTGGAGAGGAAAAAGAACCATAGTTAGTAAGCTGCAAGAGACAGAGCGGCCACAGCTTACATCCTCTTCCACAGGTCTTTTCATTATTTGTTGGTGTCTCAGTCACTGTTCTATTGCTATGAAGAGACACCATCACTGTGGTAACTCTTATAAAAGAAAGCATTAAATTGGGACTGGCTTATAGTTTCAGAGGTTTAGTCCTTTCTCATCATGGCAGCATGCAGGCAGATGTGATGCTGGAGAAGTAGCTGAGAGTCCTACATCTGGATCCACAGGCAGCAGGAAATAAGAGACTCTTGGCCTGACTTGGAGTTCTGAACCTTCAAAGCCCACCTCCAGCGATACACTTCCTCCAACAAGACCACACCTCTTAATCCTTTAAAATAGTGCCACTCCCTGTTGACTAAGCATTTGAATCTATGAGCCTATGTTGTCATTCTGACCACCACAGTTGGACTCTACCTGTGAAGGGCCTGCAGGTATTGTTGGGAGTAGGGCACTTGTCAGGCATGTACAAGGCCATGGGTTCAATCCCAACCTCTAGAACCAAGAATAACCTTATAAAAACAAGGAGCCTGTGACATGCCAGGCCAGTGTACTGAGGTACAAAGCTGACAGGATCTTGAGAAAAATAGATTGATAAGTGGGGTGACTAAACCATCCCCAATGCCACACCAGCTAGAAATGGCCACAACCAAGACAGCAGAAAAGTGAGCTGGGTCTCTTGAGAGTCTGGAAGGTGAATGAGGGGAGGGGGCACAGAAAGAACCTTCCAGATGGAAAGTGGAAACCACTTTGGGAACTGCTTTTTATTTTTCAGAGCCATCGTTGTGAGCCCCTCTGCTCGCAGTTTCTCAGTACAGCCTGTTTTATTTTAAATCTTAATACTCTGCTTACAATATGCAGTTCTTAAGCTCTTCAGAGAGAAGACAGCTAAATGGCAGGACGCCTCTGAGCCCGAGGCTCTATGCCTGCCTAGAGTCTTTATTCTTTGCCTTGAGTCTAAAGGCAGCCTCAAACACATCACATAATTTCAGTCCTTGTGAAATCAAGAGACTGTGGAGGCAAAGAAACTGAGGGGTCAATTGAATATCAGGACACAGTCCAGACTCATGATGCACCTTGGTGTAGTCAGAGAGAAGTCTTCTCAGTGGCTGACTCACCCTTCGTTGACAGGGGTCCTGTAGTATCTCTTTGAACCCCGACCTTGAAAACTCAGTTTCCTTGGAAGGCCTCCAGGCGTTGCCCCAAAACTGGGGCTTCAACAGCTCTCTAGGCATCTCCCCAGGACCTGCAAACGCATGCTGCCCCCTCTGTGGGCCGCATGCCCAGGAAGCTTCCCGCTTGTCTCTTTTCTGGGCTTCTAGCCAGGCTCCAGTTTTCAAGATGCTGCGTCTTCCAGATCCTGCCTTGACTAGCTCAGTCTGCAGCCCTCAGCGTCACAGTTTCCCTGTCATTCCTGTGCTCTTTCCTGCAGTCATCTGTGTCCCTTGTCTGTCCCATGTTGGGCATTTGCATCAGAAAATGCCTGCGTTTCTGTCTAAGTTGCACACAGCAGCATCCATCTCCACTGAAAATGACCTGGGCTAGGTGTGAGGCTGTGGAGATGGTCTGGTAACCGCGGGTCCCCACGGGCTTGGGCAACAGTTTTCAGCCTCCCTCAGCCAGGGATCCATTTTAGGCAGGCTTCTGAGGGGGAGAACGCTTAGCCTAGGGTGGATATCTAGGGCAGTGTGGGGAAAGAACTGGAGTAGCCCTAGTGCTTTGCTTGTTGGAACTGGGTACTTGGTGAGGTTGGGGAAATGGGATAAACCCATACCCCACTCTCAAGAGGAAAAAGGACAGGAGGGATACAGAAGGAGAGTTCCTGGTGGCATGCCAGAGGGAAAGTGGGCTGGCTGAATGGCCTTCTGGATAACAGAGGACAGGTGAGGGAGGACTCAGGCTGGACCGCACTCAGGAAGGTGACAGCAGCCAGGCAGTGTCTGTGGGCACATGCCATGCTTCCCCATGGTGGTTCCACTCAAACCTCCTGGCCTCCCCATAGTTCTCCTCTGGCTGGTACTGCCCCTTCTTCAGATGTCCTCCCATTTCACAGTACCCCTGATTCCTTGTAGGAGCAAGGAGGAGGCCCAGGCACCCACAAGACACCGTGATGACCATACTGCCTCTTAGCCTTCCTGCCTGTCTTGAACATTGCTCCTCCCTGTTGGCTTCCTCTAGAGATGCCTGTTTCTTCTGTGCCCCTCAAAGGGAATTGTGGATGCTGTGCTTTTGGTTTTAAGATTGTTACTCTGATCTCCCCAACTTGATGTTCACTGTTAACAAGTCACCATGACTGTGCTTCCTTCCATTCTCCAAAGACCAGAAATACAATGTCGGAGTAATACACATCAGCTAGTTATAGCTGGGGTTCTCGCTTGGTTAAAGAAAAATGTAGAGAACTTACAAGTAATTGTGTTTATTGGAAAATCCCTACATTGTGGTGTGGCCACCATGGCTGTCCTGTCTCTCTTGAAGAGAATCAGGTCTCACAAACATTTGTACTGCTAGCACCTGGCTGAGGAACCTGATGTGTAGACTGGTTTGTTGAAGGAATACCCAACTCACATAAACTCTCACATTGAGGATAATTGATTCCATTTGTATCCCATCTTTATACAAGGCTAACATTGTACCTGGTGATGGACGGTTTTTCAAATGTGTGACATGTTGGAGGCGGCATTTTGCTCTCTGTTTTTGTCTTGGCAGTTATGACTCTATTTCCTATTTTGAATATTTACTTTTGAAGCCCTAGCGCTCTATCACATTTATTTATTTCTGATTCATTCATTGCAATAGATGTGGGTGGGCAGGCCAAGGCAGTAAGTAGCATTTTCTTCCATTCCATTTCATCTTTTATCAGCAGTTAACTATGGATGCCTTTCCTGAGTCATCAGTATTGGCCTAATGGGCTGGAACAGCCCAAGTTGAAAGGTAATTACTTACCCTGTCGCTGATAGCCCCGATGAAGCCAGGACTTATTAGAACTGTAGTAATGGAAGTCTCTGTTTAATGCAGATCTTGTAAGTAGTTTGAAGCAATCTCAAATTCATCTCTCTTTGCCATATGTTAAAATGTCATATCGTAGTTTTAAAATTCAGGACAGGAACAGAAGTTTTGGGAGAAGCCTGCCTGTGGAAGAGTTCTTGAATCTCTCTTTGAAAAAAATCAGAAGCATTTGTTCGTCTCAGATTACAATGTCTCCCAGAAGGGAGCCCAGCTCACATTTGCCTGAGCTCGGTAGCACCTGCAAGAATAGGGTTCAGGTCATAAGGATCCAGCTTGGTGGTCCTGGCTGCTGGGTGGCCACCAGAGGCTCATGTATTTGGTTGAGTGACTGCATGTTGTGTTCAAGGTGAGTTCCAAAACCAAATGCCTCCTCCTTTGCATCAGGAGCTCAGCTCACTGTCAGCCTCCAAACACACACCCATTTCTGTTACTGTGATCCAGACATGTCTGCAAAAAAGTCCTCCATACTCCAAACCCATGTTCACATGAGTGGTGTACAATGGCTTGACCAAGGTCCTATTAACACTGGATCAGGCCTAGGTCAGAATGGAGTCCCCCTCCATGCTCCTGGCACACTCAGAGATCTGTGCTATAGTGGGAGCACAGTCATTCCATGCTTCATTTCCAAGTTATTTCTCAACTGTCTGATTCCTTCCTGGGAAACAGTGAGAGATAACTTCATTTTCTCTCTCAGTAAGTTCTTGTGGTGCTGGGGTTTATACTGGGCTTTGTAAATGCAGGGTGCTGAATCACAAGCCAAGCTCACACAGACTGTAGTGTGGTGACTATATCGGCTGTCACTGTGACACACGCTTGTGAGAACAGCTTAAGAATCAGGAAGAGTTTATTTTGGCAGAGTTTCAGGAGGTTAGACCATCAAGGTGAGGATGCATGATGGAGCTCTTGGTAATGAGAAGGTGCAGCTAGGGTTCTTCATATTTCAGTGGCCAGCAGTGGAGTGGTTTCTAACCCTCAAAGGCCTGCTACCAGTGTCTTAAGATGCTACCTAGGCCCCATGGCCAGAAGGTTCTATTACCATTGCAAAGCAGTGCCATCAAAGAGGGACCAACTATTCAAACACAAGCCTGTGAAGGACATTTCACACTTAGCCAGTAACAGTACCATGACATGTGCCAGTCCTGTGCAAGGCTGAGCAGGTTGAGCTGGCCAGTTCAATGCAGAGGGGTTGGTTTCTGTTCCACGGCTCTGAAATATCACACATTGAGCAGCATAATAACCCAGAGATGACTGGCAAAGTACGTTGATGGTTGTGTGGGTACCAAATAGGATCCTTCGAAATTAGGATGCTCCCACTCTGTTTGCTTGTCAGTTGGATGTCTGTGTGTCCATGTGTGTGGGTGTGTGCACAGGGGTGCATGTGTATTTACATATGTATATGTATTCATGTTGGGAACAGAGGTCAACATTGCATGTTGCTCCTCAGGTGCCAGTCACCTTATTTATTTATTTATTTAATCATTTATTTATTTATTTATTTATTTATTTGTTTATTTATTTATTTATTTATGGTCTTTCTCTGGTCTGGAACTTGGCAAGTAGGCTAGGCTTAGTGAGCCCCAGGGCCTCACCCGTCTTTACTTTCCCAGTATTAGGATTACAAATGTACTACCATACTTGGGGGATGTGGTAATTCTGGGGATTGAATTCATTTCCTTATACTTTTATCATGTAAGCACTTAACTATCTGAGCTATCTCCTTGAACACTCAGTTGCTTTTAGCTTTTTTTTTTCTGAGTTTTGATACATTGTTTTTACTCTCTCTCTCTCTCTCTGTGGGGGTGTGTGTGTTTGATGTGGTATTTATGTATGTGTGCAAGTGTATGCACTAGGTCTCCTGCTCTCTCACTTGTTCTTTTGAGACAGAGTATTTTCCTGAACCTAGAGCTAGGCTAGTGACCAGCATACCCCAGGGATCCTCTTTTCTTCAATCCCAAAGTGTTGAGATTACAGACATGTGTATAGCCATGTCTGGCTTTTTTTTTTAATGTGGGTGCTGGGATCTGAAATCAGGTCCATCTTTGTATAGGAAGTGCTCTTAGCCACTTTTTTGTTTGTACATTTTCTCTAAGTGCTGTGAATTTACTTGGTGCATCGAGCTTCAAAGTTGTCCTAGGACCACCTCTAATTGGGAGGAAGTAGCTGCATTTCAGTAGCCATGGAAACAGCTATTCTTTGTATGCATCCACATTGACTGTTTGCTACATGTTTTAATAATGTGATATATTCCACTAAAGACATGAAAGAATTTTTTTTTTGGTAATGGTGCAGTGGTTTGAATCATAAATGTCCCCCATGGGCTCTAGTATTTGAACACTTACTCTCCGTTGGTGGTGACATTTGGGAGAGGTTTAGATGGTACATACAGCCTTGCTGAAGGAAGTATGTCACTGAGAGTAGGCTTTGAGCCATATCCACTTCACTCTTTCTGTTTTATGCTTTTGGTTCAAGGCATGACCCCTCAGTTTTCTGCCCCTGAAGCAATGCCTGCCATTTTATCCTCCCCCCCCCACCATGATGGACTCTTCTCCTTCTGGTACCCTAAGCCCAAATAAACTGTCTCCCATAAATTGCTTTTGCTCATCATATTTCATTGCAACAACAAAAAGGTAACTAATACTCTTAATTCGATCTAGTGTTGACAAATGTTTTACTGATGCACCTTTTTTTTAGCAGTGTATCTATAAGAAATTCTGGAACACCTTAATACCAGTGTTGGATAGAAGAAAATCTATGGATGCCTTGGGTGCCAGGCTGGGAGTTCATGTTATCTGTCTAGATCTATTTCACACTCCTCTCAACTGGGTATTTGTAGTTTGATGAGGATTTTAAAAATTGGAATAGAATAATAAGTAATAATAATAAATAAGAATAATAAATGCATGATCTCTTCAGAATCTCATAGCAGTAGATATAGACCCCAGGAACTCTGAGTTCTGTATCTTGGGTACCTCTCAGGCTAGAGCCTGGGTATCCCTAGGTCCAGACCCCAGATATCTTTAGGTATAGACCTTGGAAACTTCTAGACCTAGGCCCTGGGCACTTTTAGTCTGGACCCCAAGCACTGCTAGATCTAGAACCTGGATACCTCTAGTCTAGATCCTGGGCTGTTCTAGTTCTAGGTCTAGATCCTGGGAGCCTCTAGGTCTAGACCCAAACTTCTCCCTGGTCTGTCCACTGGCCTCCCTACCTCTTGACTTGTGTCCTTCCCACCCCTTTGCCTAGCTCCATTTTTGCAGAAACAAAAGAACGTTTTAAAGAACATCTGATTACTTCCTAAAGAGTACATTTATACTGGAGGCTGGCAAACTTTATGATTCTATCAGAGCAAAAAACCCCCAAAAAAACAAAAAACAAAAAAAACTTATTTGTAAAGAGGCTGGCTAATTATCCATGACATTTTAAATGTCTGAATTGTCCTTGAGCCAAGAGTGTGAAAATCCAAAGACTTGGGGGCATACACTCCCTATAGATTTGCTTAATTTCACATACTCAGACAGTAGAAAAACCAAATGAATCTGAGCTGTTGAACAATCACAACATTCCAAGCAGGAAAGCAATGTGAAGAATCTGTTAACTGCAAGGCTGCTAATTTTGTATTACAGAAAATACCCCTGGATATGAAGAAGCTCACTTGAGTAGCAAGTGATATAATAGATATGCTTTGCTGATGAATTAATACTCAACTGAGTGGCTGGACCAATGATGGTAACAGTCACTTTAATCCATCACAGTATGGGAGGAAAGGCAGAGCTCACAGTCACTTGAGGAGCTCGTGTGCTGTTTCTTTTATTGATACCCAGAGCGCTGTAGGTTGACCAGTAAACCATGGTGAATTGGAAGCTCTTGGATTCTCACGGTTGGGATTCAGTTGAGATGCCTGGACATGTTAGATAAAGAGCTCGGTGGTTGAGTGAAACACGGTAACACAGTGTCTGGACCCATTGCTTATACCAGCTGCCCGAAGCAGAGAAGCCTTTTGTGTGTGCATATGTACATATTTGTGTGTATTAGTGTAGATGCACACATGTCATTGCGTGTGTGTGGAGGTCAGAGAATGAGCTTAGTCACTGGTGTTTGCTTTCCACCTGGAGACAGTTGTTATTTGCCACTGCTCACACCAGGCCAGTCAACCTGTGAACTTCCAGGGATTCTTCTGGTTCCACCTCCCATCTCACCCTAGGGGCACAGGGATTATGATGCTTGCTATTATGCCCAGCATCACACAGGTTCTGGGGACCCAAACTCAGATCCTCATCTGAGTGCTTGGTCACTAAACCATCTCCTTGGTCCTCGTGAAGGCTTTTGTTGGCCTGTATCTTGCTGGTTTCTAGGGTGACAGTCTTAGCCTGTGATCAAGGCCTGAACACACTGCCATCCTAATGGGGCATATGAGTTAGGAATGTGGCTCTGGGTTGGAAAAGACCTGGATTCAACTCCTCGTTCCAGTTTTCTCAGGAGCAGATTTCTCACAGAGAAGGTGGGAGGGAGCGCTGCTGCTTTGTGGGTTAGCATGAGATTTAGTGAGATCTTAATGACCCAGTCACCTCTCAATGTCTGCCAGTCTCTCTGCACTAGTGCCTCTCCCCAAGGAAGTTTTTAATGCATAGGAATATGATGACCATCAAGTAATTCTAAGGGGGGGGGAGGAATTCTGTTTGTTCTACACTCAAAACATTTCTGACATCAAATATGCATATTCCCCACATCAAAGCATTCTCTAATTCTCTGCACACCCCAGCTGGGTGTCCATCACCTTTCCCTAGACCTGTCCTAAGTCCCCAGAGCTCCGGCCAGATTTCATACACTAGGTTTCAGTCCCAGAAGACTGCCCAACCTCATATTAGATACCAACTACAAGTCTCAGATCATCACCTCTGCTTCTAATGGTAGTTTTCACCAACCTCCTCAGGCTATATTTGTTTATAGAACTCAGGGAAGTATGTCACTTATATGTGTTAGTTCCCAGACACATGGGAAAACATAAGAGGTTGGGGCTAGGACAGAGCTGCAAAGCCTCTGTGTCTTCCTTGGGGCATCACCTTCCCAGATGATCTCCACACCCATTATTTGGGGTTTCTATGGAGACTTCATTCTCTGGGCATGGCTGGTTCAGTCATTGGCTTCATTCTTCCCTGGAGGTCAGTGGGTGGGACTAGAAATTCCAGCCTTCTAATCATTTGATTGATTTCTCTGGCAGCCTTTCCCTCCTCTGTACCCTGTCTGGTCCTCTAGAAATCCCCTCATTTGCATAAACTCAAAGATGTGGCGACTTGTTGGGGATACCTTGATGACTTCCCATTTGAACCTTCTTTTCTGGACTTGTTTATGAAATACTCAGTCAATGCAGCAAACACTGAACCCAAGATGCTGTCCCAGGCACTAGGGACAGGTAAAGGCAAGATGGACAGAACCTACACCCCCAGTGGGACATGGGAAGGGACAGAACAGAGCCAGTAAGCACAGAATATACCTTAACTTCCAATATTAAGTAAACTAAACAGAAGAAGGTATGAGAAGGGGGCAGAAGATTTGGCTGAATAATGATTATTCAGAATGAAGACTTCTCTGTAGAACTAGTCCCTGAGTAGAAACTTGAAATGAGAAGTGAGATAAGCATTCATCTGCAGGAAGAGTGTTCAAGCAGCTGGAACAGCAGTACAAAGGCCCATTGCTAACAGTTTGGCTTGTTCACATGATAACATGCTGGGTGGCCAAGAGGAGAGAACAACAGGGAAAGGGATCATGAGTGGGAAACAGCCAGGGACAGACCTTTGGAAAGGACCTCAGGCTGAGCTACAGGCTGTGGGATTCATCTTAAAGATGATGTTCAGTTATAGAAAACCATTACTCATGTTGCTCAATAAAGATGGGATGCAGGGAAGCTCAGAGAGATGGAGAGGGTAGATTCAGGAGATTGGTCACTGGTATAGGAAGTGAAATGAACCAGCTGGCTGCGATAGAGATGGTGAGACGTGGTCACAATCCAGAACCCCAGAATTGGAGCCAGTGGAACATTCTGGTATCAAGTTTAAGTGTCCTGTGAGGAGTATCAGGGTCCCAGAAACTTCACCTCTCACCCATGGGCCATGCTCCTGAGGTAAACAACCTTTCTCCATGTGGGGCAGTGCCCATTTTGTCTGTGGGAATAGATGAGGAGATAAATTTACTTCTCAAAATGCAGGTGTGCGAGTGAAGTATCAGAGCTGGTGGAGGGAACAGTGCCATTTTCTTGGCGCATGAACCTGTCTACAGCTTCCATCTGGAACCCCAACTCTTTGAAGCTGGAGTGTGGGCAGGAAGGGGCAAGAGGTTTCAATAGCTTGCCAATTTTATCTTTGATGCTATACAGTGGAGTCAAGTTTCCTGTTTCTTCTTATTTTTTCCCCTTGCTTCATGATTCTTAAGCCACGTTGGAGATAATTGCTCATTTTATTTATGGAATGTCCAAGAATATCCAAAATAAATAGCAAAGATGCAGATTTTGAGTTCAGGGATATAAACAATACTGTGTATTAGTTATCTATCGTTTGATAAATCATGCTGCAACTTGGCACCCTAAAACAACACACAAAAATGATCAGTTTCTGAGGTTCAGGGTCCCAGATACACTCATCTGGCCCTCTCCTTCAGGGTCTCACTAATGTGTTAGGCAGGATAGAGGCCTTATCTTGAAGATTCCACCCAGGAAAGGATCCTTCAGGATTACTTGTATGGATGTTGGGTGGATCCAGTTTCTTAAGAGCTTTGGATTGAGGGTGTCAGGTCCTTCTGGCTGCTACCCATAGCTGTTCTCAATTCCTTGCCACACATGTCTTTCCAGTGTGTTACCTTGCTTCATCAAAGCATGCAAGAGAGAGTGTCAGCTATCAAGATGGAATTACAATGTTCTGTAGTTTCGTTCCAGGAGTGGGGTTGCCTTAATGTCATATTCTATCAGTTAGAATATAGTTATTCAAGGAGAGAGGATTATGCATATATATATGAGTTCCACCATGATATGAGCCTTTTTGGAATAGGCATAGAGACTGCCTAACACATAGTGATTTGTATATTATGAGATTGTGTATTGTAAATGTTCTCCTAAGGTAATATGAGGTCAGAAAAGATCTCAGTAATCACACTGGATCCTCCTCAGGATTTATAGGCAAAACCTAAGAAACTCAAAGAGGTGCCAAAAGCCACAGCCGCTTTGAGATAGGCCTGGACATTTTGACCATCAACCAGTAGACGGGGGTTGTATTAGCCTACCCCCAGTTAGTAAATTTTGAGTTCACAATTTCTGCCTCAAGGGTTACAATTCATTGCAAATTTTTTTTGGGAGGGGGTGTGTGTGTGTGTGTGTGTGTGTGTGTGTGTGTGTGTCCTGGCCATGAGTGTATCTTTTTTAAGGCCAGTATTACAACAGATGCTGGAAGCATAAGAGACCAGGTGTGGTAATTAACAGAAGGAAGGCCAGCAGCACGACACATCATGTGGTACTTTGGGCTCTTGTCCCCAGGGACCAAATGAGAGCAATGGGTCAGGACACAAGATCTGCAGAGTGCTGGTCACTGCCTGAAGTATACTGTTAGTAGTGTCTGGATGGATACTACAGCAGAGAAGTCAGAGCAGTGAGGAGGGTGTGGGCATGGTCAGTGTGGCCACAATCAAGGGTAGACCAAAGTCCTGAGAGCTTGAAGCAGTCCTGGCCAGAGCAAAAATAAAAAGTAATTTATGACTTAGAAATCCAGCTGGAGTAAAGTCATAGTGCTGACCAGAGAGCTGGAGGTGGCCAAGCTGGGGCTGGCACGCCTGTCCTACATTTTCCTTTCTCCCTCCTCTTTCCAAGGTGAAGGTAAATGGTGTGACTTACTTAGGATTTGAGAGTTTTTAGTATTTTCAGATACTTCCCTGACCGGTTTCTTTAGGATCTGGCATTTTAAAAGAAGACCTCTTTGAAACAGCTACGGTTTGCCTGATTACCTGAGATTATCAGATCTGTCTTCTGTACCCAGTCCACATAATAACTCTGGCACATTAAACAGGATGGTGCCTGATAGATGGAGAGACCTAGAACCAGAATTGTTCAGTGATAGGTCAGAGGTCAAAGCACACACAGCTGTCCGTCATATAACCAGTGACATTGTGCCACTGGGACTCACACCTAGATTTTCCCTTTGAAAATCTTATGCTCGAATTGAACAGCATGTAGCCTGATGTCATCACCTCCTCTGTGGGAGAAGAGCAAGGAAGGGAGAATGAAGGCAAAGAAGTAAGGGCTATCGAATAAAACACGAGAATAAGCAGTTGGCAAGTGTGGTCATAAGATCATTATTGCCTGAGATCTGGTTCTCAACCATTCGTTCCTCATGTTCCTTTAGCATTTGGCAAATATTCCCACCGTTTACCATGGCATCTTCTATCTCAAGGCTAAGGGGCTGCCCTGCCTCTGCAGAGCCCCTGCCGGTTCCATCTCTGGAGGAGGCTCTACCCTCAGTGAACACCAGTCCTCTTCAGCCATGGGTAGACAGCTATCTGCAGGGTGGTTTATCAGCATGCATGGTGATCAGGGTCTAACAGACATTAGAATTTGTTACGAATTTCCCCAAGTCCTAGGAATCTCATTCCATTCTTCCTCAGCAGCTGGGTGATCTAAGTTTTGCTCGCAAAGATGTTCCCTTAAGCACGTTGGGGGTAGGGGAGACAAGTAAGTAGGTCAGGTGATCTGACGACAGGGAGATAGAAGTGAGCTAGAAACTCTGTTTATGAGTCAAAATAGATGTTCTGAAGATGCCGTCTGGCAGATTGATGAGAGCTGTGGGCAACGTTTAACCCCTAGTAACTATGGTGGGCCAAGAAATAATCATGGGTGACTTGGGAAGTCATTAAGAAGGGGGAATGAGTGGAGAAGGGAAATCGATAGCCAGAAGAATTGCGAAGGAATGGTTGTATGCCAGGTCCCTTGACCACCTCTTCTGCCTCAGGGATCTCTTCTCCCTTGACCATTCAGTTCGCTTCCTTGCCTTAGAGCCCCATGTTCCTATGGAAACCCACTTGTCTTTCAAAGCTGAACCCTACTGCTCAGCTAGGTACTTTCCCATGAGCCATCCCCTCACCCTTTCCACAGTGACTCTGAGAGAGGAGTATTTATTCCCAGTTATTCCTTGAGATGAGTTATTGAAGTTCAGAGGGGTCACATGATCTGTTGAAAGGCAACATTCTGGGACCAGAACACAAAGCACATTCTATCCTGTACTACCCATGGGTCCAACTGATGTTCCCTTTCTAACGATCCTGCCATGCATTGGATATGGGTACGGTGAGCCGAGCTTGACTTCTGTGCTTCAGGCCTTTCTCACATAGACCTGTCCATATGAGGACTCTTCCTTCGCACTGAGTCTTGACCACCCCCACCCCAACATCACATCCTAATATTCTTCTCAAACTGGTCTAGGACAGGGCTGGCAAACGATTTCCATAAAGGTCCAGATGGTCAATGTTTTAGGCTTTGTAAGCCATACGGTCTCGGTCACAGCTCCTGTGTCTGCTATTGGAGAATGAAGGCAGCAGAGACAGTATATACACAAGTGAGTGTGGCTTTGCTCCAGAAAAACTTTACTTAATGACGCTTGAATTTGAATCTCATAGAATTTTCATGTCTTAAGAACCATTTTTCTTCCTGAATGTTTCTCAACCATTTTTTTTTTAAGGACAGAAAATACCAAACCTCAGCTCATGGACCATGGACCATAGAAAAACAGAAGATAAACTGTTTTTGACTGGTTGACCATTTTTTGCCAACACCTGCCATAGGAATGTTGGATGGTGACCATTTATTTACCTCTGGGTAAAATTGTCTCTGCTCATTCCCTTAAAAGCATGCATGATTTAAAGCTTCCACTGCAGGAGAAAGCTTTGTCACCTAGAGGGACTTCGGGCAGCGGTGGCTGGGATGCAAGGGGTGGGAAAGGTAACGGTGAGTGGATAGCCGCCTCTGCGTGAAATAAGGTCAGTCTTGCTGGGAGACTATTGTCTCTTCAGTGAAAATGTTAGATTTAAATCCTATATGCCATTTATCCTTGAGCTCCGTATAGAGAGAAAGGTCTTGCTTTGGTTTCTGTAAAAATACCAGGCTTAGATCTCTTTGTATGAGCTGTCATCAGCCATTCTGAGGCCTGATCCTGTAAATTCATGCTTTTTAGTGTTGGCAGAGGGATTGCTTTTGTTTTCGAACAATTTCCCTGTGTGTTCTTTTCAGCTGGGGCTCCCATCAGGCTTCAACTTTAGCTCCACTTTTCATCTCTGATGGGTTTGAAAGACACGGGTCCCTGCCATTGTGCCACAGAAGGCTACTTCAGCACCCTTTCTCTGCTCCAGAAAGCGATGCACCCAGCTGCCAGTCATCCTCTGTGCCCATGAAGACAGCACTGCTGAGTGCTTCTCTGCATTTGGCTACCAGGTGATCCACAGGGACCTCTGGGACTTGGCCCATGATTTCTGGATGGCCTTGGAGGGATTGCACTGGACCCGCTTTTGGGTGTCCCTGGCGTGAAGCCGTCCGCCTACTGTTATCATTCTTTGCAGACTTTGGAAAGAAGCACAGTGTGTTAGTTTCTTTCCCCCTTGCTGGGGTGGAACACCCGACAGAAGCAGCTGAGTGGAGGAAGGCTTTACCTTAGCTCAGGCTTCGCAGTGGGCATGGCAGTGCCCTACACCTCTCTTGGTGGCAGTGGGAGCAACAGGGGCCGCACTCAATCTCAGCAGACCAGGAAGTAGGAAGAGGTGGGGGGGATGAACTCAGGCCAGAGGCAGAGCTGGACCATAACCCTCAATCTCCACCCTTTCAGACTAATGTTAGCCAACTAGACTCCACAGCCTCCCTAAACAGTGCCACCAGCTGGGGACCAACTGTTCACATGAATCTGTGGTGAAAATTTCATATTCTAACTATAATACACAAGAAAGGAAGTGGAGACTCAGACAGAGCTTGGTTTCCTTAGCCTCAGCCCCTCCCTGCTGGGTGCTAGAGGCCTCATGAGGGATGCTATAGCCGGGATTCTATGGAGGGGCCTGACTTACACAACCACCCTTCAAGAAGACCACCCCCCACACAAAGGGACATTTATATCATACCTTTCTCTGCAAACTAGGATCCGTTCATCTGGGGAGGACAATAATAAGACACAACTTCCTTGTCAATATTTCTTCCTAAAATGTTTTTATTATATTACATTTTATCAGCAAGCAATAGTCATGTGCTATTATTGTTTTAAATTTAAGCTTATAAGGTCCTGGTCCTTTAACATCTTGTTCCCTGTTGGAATGGATTTATTCTCTGGTTATTTCTCTCTGAGATAATTCTTAGTGATTTTGTTCTACTAGGGAAACGATGGGGACCTTCACTGCCATGTTAAGTATGGAAGTGAAGGCTGAAAACATTAATTTTTGCCATTAAATATGATAATAGGTAAAGCATCATATATAGATTTTCTTCTTAAGGTATCTTTTATTAAGTTTTCATCTTAGTTTATCAAGAACTTAAAAAAATTCACAAATAGAGGCTGAATTGTATCAAATGGTTTCCAGAATCCATTGAGAAGATCTGGATTTTTTCCCCTGTTAGATTATTAAAAAGGCAGCTATAGAGAGATAGAAAGAAGGAGACCTTGGGTAGGACAATGTTTATTCACAGTGAGGAGGCATCTTTGTAACCCATGTGTGTGGATGGCCAAATACCTCCAGAAGGTGGGACGTGACCTCTTATAGGGCTAGGAATGACTTCTGTAGTCTGCAAGGGAAGCTGGGAAATATAGTCTTTCAGCAGGAAATTCTCTCTCTCTCTCTCTCTCTCACACACACACACACACACTCACTCATTTTTAGTTTATTATCGTGTGATAATATCTATTGCTGGACTTTCTGGATGTCCAAATAACAAGTTCTTGGACCAACCCACTCGGTTATGTTTCTTATCCTTCTGTTCTGCTTCTGCATTCAGTATTCTTAGAGGGTTTTTGTGTTTATGTTCACAGGGAGGGGAAGCATCTATAGTTCTTTTGTGTTTTTTTTCTTCCAGTTTTGACCTCATGGTCATGCAGGTCTTATGAGCCGAGAAAAATCCCTCCCTCCTTTTTTTCATGAAGTAGTTTACATAGGGCTGACTGTCTTCTTTAAATATATCCAGAACTTTCTAGGGAAAATCTATGAGCATGAAGTTTCCTAGGTCAAATTTTCTAATTTTTTTGTGCTACTTGGGTAATCTGCATCCCTCAAAGTGTGTGAGTTTTTGTTGTTGCTTGCTTCCTTTTATCCCCTCTGCATAAGCTCTGAGATAAACACAGGGATTGTTTTGGTGGTACTCAGTTCATGTGATCCTAGTACAAAGGGCTCTTGGGCGAGGGAACCAGGGAATGTTGCTGGGAAAGGCCTCTCCTGACCATTTCTTATGGGATCAAGGCTGGTGTGGGTGTGAGGACATCCAGCAAAGCCTGCCCAGCTGTGGTTCCAGAACATAGTTCTGGTTTTCTTAGACTCAGCGGGTGATAACCGTTCCATGGGAGACCAGGGCCCCTGTGTTGCCCAGGCCTGCCCTGTTGATGCTCAGAGCTGTGCCTAGAAACTCTGTAGATACGCTAAAGCCTTGACCTGGACTCCAGCTCCACAGGCTTAGCAGTTACTCTAGGTGTCTGCCTCCTGGGGAAGAAAAGTCGAGCATCTTTCAAAGATGCTGATGCCACCTTCTTCTAAGGTATCTTTTCCTTGTCCTCTCTCCTCAGCCTTAGTGCACCATGGCAAGGTTCCTCAGTCCAAAGAGTGGCTCCTTCATCACTGTATTCTGAAAAACAGACTTCCCCTGGTTAGCACCGTGTGGTTCCCATTGCCCACTTGGACCCAGACTGTTGTGCAGGAGTTTTTGGTAAGCACCTTTGAGTTGAGACTTCATCACCTGCGATCTTTGTCCTCATTTTCATGACAAGTGGGAGACACGGTTGTGCACTTACCTGACAATACCTCCCAATGTCAGCCACAATTAAAATTTTCCAGATTTGATTTTTATTCCCTTACACAAGTGATGAAAAAAATCTGTCAGTGTATCACCATGAGTAAAAGGCAATCTAACCATCTTTATGCTTTCATATAAACAAAGGGGAAAGCTCTCAGATTCAACTAAATAACCAGCCAACCAATCAAAACACCACCAAAATAAAAAAATAAATAAAAATGCTTTCTATTGTAGTGAGGCCTTTGGCATGAATTTAAGTTTTGCTTCCCTGGGAATTCTGGGAAAATGTTTTTCTTCATTGTTTTTCTAAACCCTGCAAAGCAGAGCTAGAACTTCCCAAACAAAGCAGCACAGGGAACCACTAACAATCCCCTGGATAACGCAAATGAATAAAAATTGCCAAAATCATCGTGAAAGTGCTAAAAGCCTGGCTTGGATATTTTCTGCACGATCCCTACCGTGGTTCAGAAATGCCTGCTTTAGCAATGCCCTGCACATGGGAGTGGGGTTGGGGCACATCTGTTGAGAAAATAATCCATATAGCAAGTGTCTGCAACTTAGAAATGGCTCCTGTTCCAAGGATTGATTTGCAAATCAGTGAGACTGAAATTTATTGTTTCCTTTCTGTGGAAATCGACTATATAAAAAGTGGTTTGCTTTCTTGGCTTATATAGTTTTTCTTTGTAAAAAATAAAAGTAAATACATTGCATGGTTTCTTTCATACTATTTTACTTTCATATTACTGAGTAATAAGTATTTCCAAACTCACAGCTTAAAACAACAGTTCCCTATTAATCTCATGGTGTTGAGGTCAGGAATCTGTCTGTGGCCCAGCTGGGTCCCTGGGTCAGAGTCCCTCAGGAGACTGCTGTTTGTTATATGCCTGCATCTCATGTGACCTTGCATAAGGCCTAGTGTCTTGTCACATGGGCCTCCTTGCAAGGCTGCCTTATCACATGGCAAGAGATGCCTCCTATTGTGAGCCACCCAGGAGAGAACCAGAGGGCGTTTAAGACAGATGTCCGTGACTACCTGTGCTCAGAGAGGACCTCCCGTCATTCCTGTTGTGTTCAATCCAACAGAGACACATTAAGCCCAGCTCACACTCAAGGGGAGGGCATCCAAGCCACACTTCTTGACAGAGCAGGCAGAGTAGTTGGGACTGCGCACTTAGAGCCAGGAGAGTACCCGTCCTCAAGCTCATCAAACCCCACCAACACCCCGTTTTCAGGTGACACCATAGCCTGGCTAGCACCGGGGTTCCAGCCTTCTGAGCGACGCTGAGCTTCCTATCCTGACATGGAACTGGGCTTTGGAATTGGAAATATGTGCTGCATTCAGATGACGGTTGTTCTAAGACAGGTGATTTCTGCCCTGAGTGGGAGGGAATCTGCTCTCCATGGGCCTGAGATTTGTTTCTATAGTCAGGTTAGTAGCTGGGCAGCTTGGGGAAGTAGCAAGTTATCAGTATTGAGGGTGTTTTCTTGATGCTACACAGGAGAACTTAAGAATGTATTCTCTCACTGCAAAAATACTTCATAAATCGTGGCCAGAGTCCTGGGCATAGTTCTGTTGAAGACTCATTACAGGCCAAGCAGGCCCACATGGGGGTGGCTCACCATCATATATGCCCACATGTTCATGGGAAATGGGTTCTGTGTCCCAGGCCTTATAAACTTGCTTTCAAAGTGTGACTTATTTTTAAGCTGGGGACTTGCCTGTGTTCCCTTGGCTGCTTCCCAGAAACCTTCCCCACAATAGTTTATACTCTGAGCTCTCAGTCTTCGGGGACAAGAATGTGACAGAAAACACTGATTACTGTAATTTACTCTTAGCACTAAGAACCTGGCAAACCTATCAAGATATAACTCTACACAAAACAGATTTTCTGCTGGGCCTGTACTAACTCCCTTTGTAGCTGAGGTTTGACAGGTCACAGTTATCTTCTCCATCTCTGGGGCTGTAGGGTCTAAATCAGGCTTTTCCAATTCCCTGATCTACCTTGGACCCCCATCAGGCATATCTATATAGAAACTGATGGCCCCTGCAGAGACAGACATCAGCTTGGCCCCAGTGTAGGTACTATAGAAGGCTCCTGCCTTCCCCTTTTTTGAGTCCTGCGTTTTCAAACATTGATCCCATTTCATTCAGCAGAGTCCCAGTGAGTCATTAGGACATTTTCCAAGAAATGACCTCATGGGGAGCCTCTGTTAGCCAATGGCCTTTAAGAGGCTGGACCAGGTTGGGGCGTGATTTAGAGTACCAAAAGCCGGAGTCCCGCCCAGCTCAGTCTCTTCTTCCTCGCTCCACACCTTGATGTTGAACCCCTGTTCCTGTTCCATGAATTTTCCCTTTTAATAAAGAAAAACCTTAGAATACTCTGTTCAGAGTTATCTTGGGATTATTTAGCTCGTGTTTCCCCTCATTTGACGCATTCAGCATCAGTGACCTATCTGCAAATTAGAATCTGCAAATGTGTGCCTGAGCATGCATACAAGGAAGGTAGTAGACTCTCAGCATTTTGCCCTCAACTCCGTCCCTTCATGCAGTTAGATGCCCAGATCCATGTGCAGAAAGCTTACATATTCTGATTAGCATAGAAAGATAAGTAAAAATAGCTGGGTGGTGGTGGTGCACAGCTTTAATCCCAGCACTTGGGAGGCAGAGGCAGGCGGATCTCTGTGAGTTCGAGG
>LOJH01019520.1:0-12414 GCA_001685095.1 Ellobius talpinus | reverse complement strand
TGTGTGTGTGTGTGTGTGTGTGTGTGTGTGTGCTGGGGAATCACTGCCACAGAGCAGCACCCCACCCTCTTCCTTTAGTAGAAATGGAATCCTACCTTGTTGAGTTTCTACTTACTGTGGAGTGATTAAAATAGGGAAGGGATACTAATTTTGAAAATAGCGTATGTCAAAAAATTCTATCACGCCACCAGTACGTTGAGGGGTTTGCCTCATCCCTTCTCTTCTGGTCGCCTTGCCTTTTCTCATCCTGCTGTCAGAACCTCAGTGCAACTCAGGCTGTAAGATGGGGGTGGGAGTGTGCCAGAGCCTTACAGGCCTTTGTCCCTCAGGAACCAAATGCCAATAGTGTGGCCTGGAACACCCAGTGTGAGGACATGCTTTGCTTCTCCGGAGGAGGCTACCTCAACATCAAAGCCAGTACCTTCCCGGTGCACCAGCAGAAGCTGCAAGGGTTCGTGGTTGGCTACAATGGCTCCAAGATCTTCTGCCTTCATGTCTTCTCTATGTCTGCCGTGGAGGTGCCACAGGTAACCTGTCATTTTTTTCAAGCTGTAGGACACACAAAACACAATGGTCAGACTGGTGCTAAGAGCCACAAAGAGAGGGAGGAAGGAAGTGTGGAATTAGTAATGTCACAGGTGCTGTAGTCTTGGATGTGTTGTGCCCTGTGTAGCCTGTGTTTCTGGACAAAGAGCTCAGCCCCATTGTCTTCATTTGGGTTTTTGTTGCTCTGACAAATGCCATGACCAAAAAGCAAGTTGGGGAAGAGAGGGTTTATTTGGTTTACATATCTACATGTGGTCTATCACTGAAGGAAGCCAGGACAGGATCTCAAACAGGGCAGGAACCTAGAGGCAAGAGCTGATGTAGAGGCCATGGAGGGGTGCTGCTTACTGGCTTGCTCCACGTGGCTTCCTCAGCCTATTTTCTTAGAGAACTCAGGACCACTAGCCCAGGAATGGCGTCCTCCACAATGGGCTGGTCCCTCCCTCATCAATCACTAATTAAGAAAAATGCTCTACGGGCTGGCCTACAGCTGGATCTTATGGAGACATTTTTTTCTTTTTCTTTTTTTTTTTCATTTTCAGTGTGTCTAAATGTTGCTAGGACTTCATTTGACTCCTTAGATCTGTATCTATTTTGAGATTTTTTTTTCCATTCTTCTCTCCCTCCCTCCCTCCCTTCCCTCCTCTAGATCTCCCCCCCATCACCTTCCCTCTCCCCCAGACCCACTGTTTCTCCATTTCCCTTCAGAAAAGAGCAGGCTTCCTAGAAATTTAACCAAACTCAGTGTAACAAGATGCAATAAGACTAAACATAGACCTTCATATCAAAGCTGGATAAGGCAACCAGTAAGAGAAAAAAGGTCCCATGAGTAGACAGAAGAGTCAGAGACACTCCCACTCCCTTGTTAGTAGTCTAACAAAAAACCCAAGCTAAAGAACCACGTATACATGCAGAGGGCCTGGTGCCAACCCATGCAGACTCTGATTGCCGCTACAGTCTCTGTGAGCCCCTATGAGCCCTGCTTAGTTGATTTTGTGTTCTCTTGGTGTCCTCAACCCCTCTGGCTCCCATGATCTTTCCTCCCTCTTCTGTGGAGTTCCCCAAGCTCCATCTAATGTTGCCTGTGAGTCTCTGTCTCTACTCCCATCAGCTGCCGGAGGAAACCTCTCTGATGATGACTGGGCTAGGCACCAATCCTGTGAGTACAGCAGGATATCATTAGGAATCAGTTCATTGATCTTTCTTTTGTCCTCTCAGATGACTATAGTTTGTGTCAAGTTGACATAAATCTGACCAGCACACCCGTTGGCGCTCTTTTTCCCTTTCTGCTGCTTTGTGTTAGCAGTATTCAGTATTATGTTAGTGGCAAGTCCAATAGGATGGATGCCTAAGTGCATGAGTGGCAATGCTGTGTATGAGAGGAGACTAGGTAGAGTAGGTAGGGACTGAGGACTATGGGCCAGAGGGGCACATGGGACCCTGCATAGTCCCCTGCATCCAGAGGAGGCCAGCTAGAGACAGGGGTGAAAGTATGGAGTTACAGAATTGGGAGGACAGAAACAGACTGAAGAATCCAAGCAGCCCATCTGGTGGCTGACCTAGTTACCACTGCCCTAGCTGCCTGTCTGCTTGTCCCTGAAGTGAGTGATACTCCTTATAGAACAATCATAAAACCAGGACAAACACTAAGGAGAAACTTGGACCACAGCATCCCATCTTCAAGAGAATATTTGCTTTTTTAAAGTGTGTGTGTGTGTGTGTGTGCATGAGTGCATGCATATATAAACACATGTGTGCTGATGCACATGGAGTTGGAGTTTCAGGGTGTTGTGAGACACCTCACATGGGTACCAAGAATGTGATTTGGGCCCTCTCTCAACCACTGAGCCCTCTCACCAGACCCCAGGCATATTATTGTGTGTACTGTACTGATTATGGACCATTAGAAAGAGAATGGAGCTTTTAATCACTTTATGCCATCTTGTGTTTTAAAATGTTGAGAAGTTTGTTAGTGTGTGTGTCTACATGTGTGAGGGCCTGTGCCTGTGAAGGGCCCAGGACAACTTTTGGGAGTTGTTTCTCTCATTGTTGGCCCTGGAAATTGGACTCAGGTTGTCACATGTGTGCAGCAAGTCCTTTTACTTTTTGAGCCATCTTGCCAGCCCCATGCCATCTTCTTTTAACCTGACATTCAGTTATTCCAGACCCATCCCTTTGATGAATTATTGGCTGTAAACTAGCGGTCTCACCTAGCATAGTATCTTATGCCTATAATCTCAGGCTTTGAGGCTGGGGCAGTAGAATTTCGAGTTTAGGGGCAGCCTAGGGCACATACAACACATTTTCTTAAAACAAAACAAAAAAAACCACTAACAATAAAAAGCAGTTGCCAAATCCAAAGGCCCTACTTACTAATCCTTTAGTGAGATTTTGCTCAGCAGCTGCTGGAAACGTCGTGCTGTGTCAGTGAATGTATTTCACCCGGATTTTTAAACAGATGATCGTAGGTTCACATATATGTGTGAGAAATGACAAGTAATTCCTTGTGTTTGTTGCTCAGTTCCCCATAGGTGCATGACTGTAATGCAGTTTGTGTGTTCCACCATGCAGCCTGAGTACCTTCCTGCCCCAAGCTCCTGTGATCTCTGCCGTGTGCCCAGCGTTGTTGGTAATGGACGCAGCACTTCTGTCGCATGGATGGGCCACAGCTGCTCCACCAGCACTGCTGTTGGACATTTGTACTATCCACAACCTTTTGCTTTCTTTTTGCTTTTGGGAGACAGGGTCTTATTGTTGGCCATGGCTGCCCTGGAACTATGTAGACCAGGCTGACCTCAAGCCCACAGGGTTCCACCTGTTTTTGCCTCTGAGTACTGAGATTAAAGGAGTGAACCACCATACCTGGCTGCCCAAAGCTTCTGCTTTTGTGAATAGTGGGTGTCTTCCTAGTATCTGTTCTGACTTAATATAAAGTCCAAAAGTGCATTGCTGGGCCAAAGGCCCCGTACACTGAAAGATGTTCAGACATTCTAGACTGCCTTTCTTCTTGGCTCTGTTAGACTGCCTGCCTACACACACCTGGCCTACACCTACAAACTCCGCCTACTTCTTCTCTAAAGCCAGGAAGGCCCTTGTTAGTTTGCTGCTTCAGGGGTTATAGCAGCAGAATCTACAGCAGCTCCTGTCATAGTGAGTATTCAAGCAATGGCAGTGAATTCTGATGCGAGTCAGCAGCAGAAGAGAGGAAGCATGAGAGATGGCAGCAGGGTGGCTGTGGGAACAGTTGAGGCCTGCTGGACTTTTGCCTTGCCATCCTTACCTGCTCCCCATCAGCAACCCAGACTCCAGCACCACATGTACAAGGCTCCATTCTTCCTCATCTGTGCCAAACAGACCTCGCTTCTTCAAAGGTTTTCTACTCAGACTGCTATCTTAATCTCAAAAGTAAATGCATTTGCTGCTCGCAGATTCTGGCCAGCCAAGAGGAGCCGAAGGGGCTGCCGGGGCTCCCTCTGCCAGGGCCTCAAGATTCAGTAGCCAAAGTCTCTGTAGGTTGCAGCCAGCCTTCCTGCTGATGCAGCAGGCCAGAGCTGCCAAGCATTGGGAAAGGTGATCTGAGACAAAGGCTGTTTGTCTGTCGCCTTTGCCTCCAATCGTCTTGCGGTTTGGGCCTCCAGACCAGGCAGAAAGCCCCATTTTTGCTCTTGGGATATTTTCCTTGGTTTCCTTTCGAAATTTGTATCATCTTGTGCAAGAACTGCTGTGTTCGAGCTGCCAAGTAGGACAGCAAGCCCAGTTGTGCTCCGTCACGTCATGCTTGGAGTGCAGCAGCCAGATAAGGGTTGCTCAGAGGGGACTGGCCCATTAGTAAATTTCTCAAACCCTCACTCGGGTTGCACCTCCCTGCCCGTGTGACCCGCCCATCAGCTCATCCCATGCTGTGTTTTCAAGTCTCCTTGTCATGGGGCAGTCAGCACAGCAGAAGTTCTGCAGCTTGGGAAAAAGAACCCTGGCTTTGGGTTCTGGCCCTGAAGCCTGGCCCAACTGCATCTGAACCCCTTATATCTCTCTCTGGGGCCTCATTTCTTTTCTATATAATGGGGTATTGGGTTTTTTTTTTTTGTGTGTGTGTGTGTGTGTTTGTTTGTTTGTTTTGTTTTACTTGAGACAGATGCTTACCTTGTTGCCCGTGCTGGACTTGAACTCCAGGGCTAAAGCGATCCTCCCACCTCTACCTCCAGAGCAGCCGAGACTGCAGGCTTTGCCACTGTGAAATGGGGTTAATTACAGCCATTTTCAGGTTTTGCCTGTCCCAATTCCTGTTATTATTCCTTTTTATTACAGACAGTCATGAAACAGCAAAAGCCACAAAACAGAACTAAAGTGGACCAGAAAGTATGAGGAGTCTAGAAAATGAGCTCATTGTGGGGGCAGAGTGGGTGGAGGTTGAGAAAGCTTCAAGGAGGTAGGAAAGCTGTGTCCCGGGTGCTGGGCGCCTCATCAGCCCACAGTAGTGTGAGTGGGCAGAGTCTCTAAATAGAAGGTAGCATGTTTCCCTAGGGGGCACCTGGCTAGGATGTGGCTGGGCTAGGCTCTGTGGCCAGCTGCTTCCCTGCAGTAAGGGGAAGTGGATAGTGTGGTACACAGGAAAAATAACCCCCTGGGAACAGTTGTATCTTGCTGTCAGAGGGTAGACTGGCTTGAAAGGGAAAAGGTTTCTTTTAATTTTGAAATTAAAAAAAGAGGACCGGAAATGTCAAAGATAAAGACCCCCAAATGGAGAAAATAACATTTCCAAGTTCACGTTTGGAAATGTGCATGTTAGCACAAAGGCACTGATTGATCCCTACTGCCCAGGAACCCAGAAGGGAGGTGTGGGTCCCTGAAGCGTATTGATAGCTTTATATCAAGACAGGATCTTTTATTGCCAAAGATGCTAAGCCCAGTTTAGCTTTAGTCTGATGTGTGTAAATGCATGTGCATGCGTATATAGATACACACACACACACACACACACACACACACACACACACACAGCAAGAAGGAGCACAAGACCAGGAATATCAGATCACCTATTGCTCTAGCTTCTAGCTTATAATTTGCTACGTCTGTGGCCTCAGGCAAGTCAAGTGTCCTGCAGGGCCTGCCTGTCCTAGGTGTCACCAGAGGTAACACCTCCTTACACAGGGCTGTTTGGACAACTGCAAAGCTTTTTATAACCTTGAAAAAAGAAGTAATTAGGGCATGCTTGTAAATATTCTTAGCTGGGCAGCTTGGTCTTCAGCACCAGAGAACTCAGGGTCTTGTCTGGAGCAAATTCCATATTTGCGCCTTTTTCAGATTCAGTTCCTCTGAGAAGAGGCCACCCCAGATATCTCCCTTCCAGTCATATGACTCATTCCTCTGGCCTGGGATGGAGGGCCTGCTGCTGCCACAGGGTGTGCAGGGCTTCACCTCAGAGCCACGTGGAATTAGGGTGCAGTACACAGAAGCCAGGGGTAGCTCAGACAGTTCTCTTGAGACACGAGAAATCAGGGAAGAGTTTCCAGGAGGGACCTGCTAGCCGAGCTTTACAAGACCAACTAGGCATTTCCCGATGGGGTGATAGATCCTTCCCAGAGAAGGTGACATGTTATGGTCAGGTAGACTCAGGGAAGGGGTGGGCAGATGGCAACCAGAAGTGTGTGTTGGGAGTGCTGAGTCATCAGGAGAGGGTGGAGGAAAGGAGGGCACCCAGGTGGGCCAGGCGAGGCTGCAAAGGTGCAGACTGATGGCTGAGGGCTGAGGTAGGCACTTCCTGTGATAATACTCTGAACATCTGGAAGTAGGCCTTCTTGGAACCCGACTCTTTCCAGTGCTCTGAACATATTATTAACTTTCTCCCACAGTCTGCTCCAATGTACCAATACCTCGATAGGAAAATGTTCAGAGAAGCCTACCAGATCGCCTGTTTGGGAGTGACAGACACTGACTGGCGTGAACTGGCCATGGAAGCTCTAGAAGGACTTGAGTTTGAAACTGCAAAGAAGGTACGCATCTCGTCGATGTGTGCCGGAATTTGTCCTTGGAGGGTCTCTTGAGGCAGAAGGGATCCAGATAACACTGGAGGGGCAGGAACTGCCTGTAATGGGCTCTGAAGTCAGACTGTCCTGAGTTCTGGTCTCTCCTCAGTTACCCCTTCACTGTAGGCCTGGCAGGAGCAACCCTCCCAAGGTTCTTCCTCTGGAGGGCTCTGGAGGACCAGGCCCTGTCCTCACAAAGTTGGGAAGATCTCAAGCAGATAATGCAGTAAAACATCTGGTTGGCTCTGGCTGTCAGTCTTGGTAGCGATCATTTATATAAAGATAAAAGCCTGGGCACGACAGACATTCAGTCATCAAGTGTCCCTTAGGCTGGGTCTGAACAGCAGCCACTTATCACGCCACCATTGTTGTTAGCACCGGCTTAGTGCAAACGAGGTGGTCAGCATGATTCCCACAGCCACCCCGAGTGACTCAGACTGTCACTTCCGGTCTAGTCGATTAAAGCAGTTAACCTTGTCTAGGCACATGAAGGCTCCCAGATGTGTTTCCATCTGAAGACCGAGGGAGAAAGACTGACTTCCAGCCTCTTCCTCATCCTCTTTCCCTGCCTCTTCTCCCATAGCCAAGTAGAGAGCCTCCTTCTGCCCAGGCTGCCGGTGTTGAGGGACCTGCGGACATATGTGGTGCCTGCCTTCTGTTAAACAGGACAGTGGAGCCAGCCCATGTCTCAGAGCTGTTCCTACCCTTTTCTCTCAGCCTGGCCTCCCTGCCTCTGTTCTAAAATGGGGTGTGAAAATGCATAGTCTCCTTCATTTCTAACTCACTCTTGAGGTCTCCATAGGCCTGGTAAAGGGCAGTTTGAAGTGGCTGCGCAAACGCCAATCATATACACAGAGCTGGAGGCAGAGCACTGGGGAGCTTGTACAACACACAGCACATGAGGAAAAATAAGCCTATTCAATAATTACCTGCATGTTTGTAGATCAGATAAGCATGGACAGTATTAGACTAAGGCTTTGGGGACTCGGGAGAAGCGAGGCTTCTCCTGGAGGAACTCGCTTCTGCCCCTCTCAGAAATGCCAGCATGTGAAGATGTCTGCTCTTTGTGACCAGGAAGGAATTGTCTCCCTCTAGGCTGTCCCCTTTCATGTAGTATTGCCCTGCACCACCCAGCACATGGCCCCTTCAGTGGCAGAGCAGATGTCTAAGTAGAGGGAACTGAAACTGGGCCATTCCCTTTGATTCAGTTCCTACCTACCCTGCGTCCCAGAACACTGAGAACAGACACGATCGTTTCAGAGCACCGGGCTCTTCGTTTAGAGTGGTTGGCAAATGACAGTTGTGTGCACACTGCTTGTAGGCAGCCTGCTGTGTAGGAAAGGTGTACAGCTTTGACCACAGACCTTGACCAGTGTTTTATCTTAACCCTGAATCCCTGACTGTCCTCTCCCTAGGCACCAGTCACTCAGTACTTAGACTTGTGGAGGGAAGGGCCTGGCCTAGAGAGATGTCCCCACTAGATGGCATCGAAGAGCTGCTTAGTGCTGCCAGCTGCCTCTGTTCCCTGCTCCCCACTTCCTTCTGTGGAATTTGTTCACAGTCTTGTGACTGACCACTCCGAGGAGCACCGTGACTCTGTGGTATATCAGGGCTGAAGGATGTCAGCGGCAGATTTATCTAGTTCACGGATACAGTGGCCAGAACCACAAAGACTTTGGAGAGGGCCTCGCTTGCCTGACCATAACAAACGTAGCTGGAGCCAAAGGGCAGGAAGGAAATAGGCTTCAAGGTCCTGCCTGGGCTCAAAACTTGGCTGAGACCTGAGTCTCCTTTTTCTACTCTGCCCAGCACCAGGGACCGATTTCTGTACTAGTTTCAGGAAACACAGATGAGGAAGACAGCTTGTCAGACCTTTGAATAGTCCTGCTGGGCCTTTATCCACTGCTGCCTGAGACACCTTTAGTTTGTTAGTTCTTCAGGAAAAGCCAAGTGCTGGGCACTGTGGAATGTGCCTGTCACCCCAGCGTCTCAGGGCTGAGACAGGAAGATCCCCTGAGTGCAGGAGTTCAAGGCCAGCCTAGGCAGCAAAATAAGTCCCTGTTTCAGAAAGAAAGCCACTTGCCAGATCCCTCCTGGGCAGTGCTTTGCCTAATCCTGCTGTCTGCCACTGCCCATGCTCAGACAGGAAGTGTCTGTCTCTAGGGTATCCCCTCCAGCTTGTGTAGCTCTTGGCTCAGGGAGATTTAGCTCTCTGTTTAATCTGCCCAGCTTCCCCTTTCCACTGTGAACCCCTGAACTAGGGAGGGGACAGAGGCCAAGTGAAATCCTGTGTCCCCAGACTCTGAATAGATTCTGGCCCTATAGGGTGAGAGGGTGAAATTGCACTGTGGTCATCTGCAAGGCAGCCAGAAGCCAGATGACTTGATCACTTCCCCCAGTTCTTCTAGCACAGAGGGTGCCTTGCAGGAGCCAAGGGCTGTCATGCATTCTAAACCATAATGGCTCAGGAGCTGCTGCTCGGGGCATGTGTCAGTCCATTTCATGTGGACAGCACAGAAAGCACAGCTGGGTAGAAATGTTGCCGGCAGAGCACATGAAGGTCAGCTCCCCTAAGCCCCTTGTGGTACCTGAAAGCAGCAAAAGGCGCTTCACTGGCACTGCTCTGCCTGACCCTCACAGCCTTCCAGAAATGCAAGCATTAGAAGTCTGCCTCTACTGTGAGTCTAAGCAGACAGTGCATGTTCAGGTTTAACACGCAAGCTTGCTTTCTAGAGACTGGAAGATCATTCCTGCTGTCCCCCTGCAGAGCCATTCTTCTTCCCTGGGCTTTCTCTTCCTCCTCTCCCTGTGTACCCCGTGTGCGAAGCACCGTTGGGTTAGCAGAGCTGTCTGCTGCTCCCCATCCAGTCATAGGTATAAGCATGCAGGCTCTTGTCTCTGTGTCTTGCCTTCTCTGCAGACGCCATTGACTGGACAGCCCAGCCTGCCTTTCCATTATGAGCAGTGTCTGGCAAGAGGTTCCACTGCAGACTACAGGATCATAGTTCTGTTTTACCTAATCCCAAAATGATTGATGCTCCCAGGACTTCTTTACAGTTCTTTGTAAGGACTAATCCTCGAGATGAAGACAGGCTGTGCCTTGCTGGGTGGCACACCTCCCAAGCACACAATGATGAATCAGGCTTCCCTCCCCTGCTTGCTGGCTCTCTTTCTAGAGCTTGATGTGCTCCCATCCCCAGCAGCCTGTGGAGAACAAGAAGGCAGCTGACTCTATTCTTTTCTCTTCCCATAGGCCTTTACCAGGGTCCAGGACCTTCGATACCTAGAGCTGATCAGCAGTATTGAGGTAACCGTCTTCCTTCTCAGGATTCAGTGGCCAGTAGTCCTGAGGACATGGAAGCACAGGCCTTGTGATCTGTTCTGGGGGATAGAGTGGCCAGTTACTTGGTAGCTGAATGAGGCAGAAGGATTGGGTCTCTTTAAATCTTTGATTCCTTGTTCCTAAAATGGGGTCTATACACTGGCAATGGTGGTGCTCACCTTTAATCCCAGCACCTGGGAGGCAGAGGCAGGCAGATCTCTGAGTTTGAGGCCAGCTTGGTCTACAGAGTGAGTTCTAGGACAGCCAGGGCTATACAGAGAAACCCTGTCTTGAAAAACCAAGATGGTGGTCTATCATTCCCTGGTGCATCTGTGAGGCAGAGTCAGGCTCTTGCGATGTGATATGCCTCTCTGGGCATGACTGTTGCTGTATTCCTGGACTCAAGCAATCTGCCAGTGAATGAAGCATTTCCCAGATGCTCCTAAGCTGCTTTGAGACCTACCAAGCCATCCTCCTGCCCAGACGGCCTGTGATGGGCTGAAGAATCTGGTTCTGACTGTACCATTTATGGGTAATGGAAGACACTATTTTTAATTTCTGTGTATTCCATTGCTGTCTGACTATCTGTAAAAAGGCATACATATTTTTTTCTCCTGAACAGATTTATTGTGAGGCTAAGGGAATGTGAGACACATTTGAGCTCTTAGTTGGAAGCAGTGATGAAATTGCAAATGTCTTGCCCCTTTAACTCGGTTCAGCAGAGTAAATACTTGATGTGGGCCCCAGCCTTGTGCAGGACCAAACCTTGTGCCGGGCCCAACATTGTGCAAGATGTAGCCTTGTGCAGAGCCCAGCCTTCTACGGGGGTGGGGGTGGGAACCAGCAAGTAGAGCTGGGACAAGGGGAGGCTACAAGATGTTAGCTGTTAGTTGAGTGTTTGCGTGCAGCTGAGGTGTGATGGTACGCACGAGGTCCTTAGTACAGTGAGGAAGGTGTTAACCTCACCAGCCCTGTTCAGTGGGCAAAGAAAGGGAAGTTAGGAGAGGATGGGACATATCCTTGGGGGATGTGTTCAAAACTTAGCTGAAACTCAGACTTGGTCCCCACTTTTTCCCAAGCTCTGCCACTTTGTGAACCTTCCCTGCCCCCTTCTACCCAGCAGGTTGTCTACTGTCTGTCTTCACACACAGGTGGACAAGGTCTGGCTGGGTACCATTGTCCCAAGCTGCTGGCTCAGGGCTGGTGCTTGGTGTTTGGAATCTTCATGCAAAGCTTCATGCAAAGAACATCACTTTTCTTTGCACTAAGGTAGCTGGCCTCTGTGAGAGCGGACTCTTATTCCTTGTGATGCCTCACTTAGTTCAAAAGGTCTAACCTCTGCCAGTGACCTCTGAGCTGAGAAATGTGCTGATGGACTGTCTCTGGGGAAGAGCAGAGTGTGTTCAGGTGATCTGTTGTGACTGTCCTGAGGCCTTGGCTTCTGGCTTCTGGGTAGCCAGCATTGACCAGGGAGCTATGTACCTCAATGGGTTCCTGTTGAATAACTGGGTGATAGCATGGTAGCAGAATAATCTGCCCTTGTTGACAGTCTTTTGTGGCCGTGTAGCCCCCACCTCACACTGGCTGACACCTACCTCCCTATAAGAGTTTAAGTCACTCACAAGTTTAAGATGTCAGCATATTTGGTTGATTAGCCTGCACTATGCGAAGGTTTAAAAAATTATTTCTGTCACTGGTGAGGCATGTTGTCTCCAGCTGCTGAGACTTCCACCAGCTTGTCTAGGAGTTTGATTCCATGTCTCATCTTCCTCCTGTGATACACTTGATAGAAAACAAGCAAAAGCAACTGCTGGGGCTGAGGGGCCGAGTGTTGGCAAGTGTTGACAAATACTGGTGCTGTAGACTGTGTCCCCACACAGGGAAGGTGTGTGCGGATGCCTCTCTCCAGCCTCAGCACTGCTCAGCATGCATGCTCTCACATGCACACATGTATGTTCACACAGGGGTGTGTTAGGGACCATCTCTTGCTTCAGAAGGTGTATTCATGGGACATGAAGAGCAAGCTTTGTGTGACCTTGACTGCCTGACTCAACTCGCATCTCCCCTTCCTTCACTGCAGTGCTTGGTGGTGCTAGGGTCACTGAGAGCAGTAGAGGTTTCCTGTGTGAAGTGGACATTAGCAGACAGTGTCCTAGTTAGGGCTTCTGTGCCCTGATAAGACGCCCTAAGCAAAAGCAACTTGGAAAGGAAAGGGTTTATTTCAGCCTATGGCTCCATCCGCATCCCAGTCCATCCCTGAGGGCAGTAGTGTGGGACTCAAATAGATCAGGGGCTTGGTGATAGGAGCTGAAACAAAGACCACGAAAAAGAACTACTTATAGCTTGCTCAGCTGCTTTCTTTCTGTCTGTCTGTCTGTCTGTCTGTCTGTCTTGTTTCGCTTTTAAGACAGGGTCTGTCTGTGCAGCCTTGGCTGTCCTGAAACTTGCTCTGTAGACCAGGATGGCCTCCAACTCACAGAGATCCACCTGCTTCTGCCTCCCAAGTGCTGGGATTAAAGGTGT
>LOJH01019517.1:19937-30029 GCA_001685095.1 Ellobius talpinus | reverse complement strand
ATGGGATAGGAAGATAGAGGTAGTAGCCAGGGAGAGAAGCCCCTGCAGAATGACCAGAGAGGTTAGGGGGTTGAGGAATGTTTGTGCTCCCTTTCCGCGGCTTCTGCTGCCTGTCAGGAACACACTCACCCCTCTGATGGATCTTCTGGTACAGGATCAGGGCCCCTTGCTCATAAGCTCAGGTCTTTAAGCCATCAGAGGAAGAGGAAGAAGTTTTTTTTCACTAAAATCCCTGCCCCCTCTCAAAGCAATCTTAATTTTTATAGCAATATGGTCAATGGTGCTGGCAGATTAAACTTGAAATTTATTATACAGATAAGATAGTTATAACATCAGTTAAATTTGCAGCTTTTCCAAATACATTAATTTTGGAAGTCTCCTCCAAAATGAATACCCCAGCAACAATCCAAGGCTAAGAGGTCAAGAGTCTTAAAGCGAAAGAAGGTGAGTATCTAATTAAAAACTGAGGATGCAGCATCATCAAACTCTTTGGACACACGGAGTCTTCAGGAAAAGCTAATTTGTCAGAGTTTCCCAAGGGGCAGTGCAGGCGTGTAGCTATGTTTGCTGGCAGTTTTTATATATACTTGATACACAGTAGGGTCACCTGGAGAAAAGGGATCTCAATCGAGAAAATGTCATCACAGGATTAACCAGCAGGCAAGTCAACAAGGCATTTTCTTGATTGATGATTGATATGTCAAGGTCCATTGGGGTCAGTTCTCTCCTGGACAGGTGGTTCTGGGCAGTATAGGGAAATAAACTAAGCAAGGCAGGAGGAGCAAGCCAGAAAGCAGCACTCCTCCTTGGTCTCTGCTCCAGTTCCTGCCTCCAGCTTCCTGTCTGGAGTTCCTACCCTGTCTTCCCTGCATGATGGACTCCATGCTGTAAGATGAAATAAACCCTTTCTTGCCTAAGTTGCTTTCTGTTGTGTTTTATCACACCTATAGAACCCAAGTTAAGACACTATCTAAAACATTTCTGAATGTTTATTATGAAGCAGAGTCCAGATCTAGTGACCAAAGCTACAGCAAACATCACACACGGTCTACCCCATTTTTGAGCCTACCTCAGCTCACGAACGTGGAGCTGTCACTTTAACTGGAAAGCATCATCCTTCAAAGTAGGAAACTGCAATTTTGCTGTAGTATAAACCATAAATTACCTTCTAGGAAAACTCCACTTACTTACTACAGTGATAAGAAAAGAAAAAATTGTACTTCTCATAGATTTCTCTACACCAGCTCTGGAATAAAACGGTTCTTGCTGTAGTCACAGACTTAGAATTTTCCTTCCTCAGCCTCCTAAGGGCTAAATAATTGTAATTTCTTAAAACTGGGAACAATCTTGCTCTTGTTCGACTGCCTGAACACAATGGCAAAGTGAAAAGCTTGCCTGTGTTTAAAAAAATGGCTTCAAAATTTTATTTGACCTTGGTACTAAATCGTGACTGAGTTTGGAGCTCTCAGGGGAGTGAGCACAGGCTGCCTTGCCTGCTCCTGCTGAGCTAGCTCATGCTGTGGACACAGTACCTTTCATGTGCACTCCTCTTACAGGAGCAACGAAGAGTTACTACCAACAATATGGTGCAACTCTGCTCCAGCATTTTCCATAATTTTCCAAAACTAAGTTTGCCACAGCTAGATCATTCTCTAAAGTGAGATTTTTCTGGTGCCTAGTTAGCTTATTACCTGCATGAGGACTTTGTCTCTGCTCAGCTTAACACTGGGAGAGAACGCAGCTCTTGAGAAAGTCCAGCCTCAATCTTTTCTCTCACTGCATCATAATAAATGAGACTCAGCATAGAGATTCATTGTCATTACCGTGGGCATCCACTAGACCCATGAAGAATTAGCATCAGCAAAGTGAAGTGTAGGATTCTTGTCCATGCTCTGGGAGTGAGGATACTTTCCTCACTGTAATAGGCAGCATATAAAACAAAGAGGGCATTTCACAACACAGAGCTGAGCAACGATGTAAACATGTTGGAGCTTTCCTACTGGAGGAGTCTTCCTCCGGCATTAGAAAACCTGGAGACTGAAGGGAATTTTAAATATTTGCTGAATTTCCCCGTAGGTATCATTGCTCTGTGCAGAAAAGCATAGGAGGTGCATTTTCTTGAGGTTCCATTGTAGATCTAGATCTGTCTTATTGAATCCCAGGCTCTTAGAGAAGGAAGTCAGCATCATTTTTAACCACAGGATAAAGGGGTGTCAGTCAAGAGTTTGGCTGGTGGATTCCTTTTCCTAAAACATGATACTAAAATATACTGAAAACATCCATTCTATTTTCACAGGTGGAGGGAGGTTTTGCTTTGTTTTGTTTTTAGTAGCTGAAAAATGACGGCATGACTAATGTGACATCATTTGGTCCCCCACAAAATCAGCTCTTCTATAAACTAAGAAAGTAGCCGCCGTTAAAAAAAAGACAGGATTATTGTAGAAAAGTACTACGTTTATATTGTAGAAGTACTACGTATATTTTTACTTTGGGAAAGTATCTACAATGCTTTAAGTATTGTAAAAGTATCTACAATTAAGAGAGTTGGGGAAGGTACATGGGCTTGGTAGTCTCTGAGGACCCCCAATTGTGGCAATGACTGAGGACTCTGTAACTCTAACCTGCAAGAGAGATTACTGATTATGGTTTGAGCATTTTTTATCGACTTACAAGGGCTCAAAACCAGCATATAGATCCCAAAGCCAGGGCTCCACCACAAGCTATCACTTGCCCATAGGTCCCAGCTCAGACACAGCCCCTTCTGGTCAGCCTTTGTCTTTAACTCTTAATGTTTAGAAATGAGTGGCTCAGTCAGTAAAGAACAAGTATAAGGATCTGAGTTCATCCCTAGAACTAGAAAGATGGGGGAAATGTATGGTGGCACACACATGCAGTCCCAGCTCTGGGGCAGCAGAAAAATAAAGATGAAGACTTGGGGCTCATTGGTCCAAATTCATTTGTACCTCCAACAGAATGTAGGCTGAAATAGGAGATCTCCTCCTAGCCCTCTAGAAGCCCAAGGTTGGGGAACAAGAATGAAGGTCTTGTGAAAACTGAATGGTCGGCAAAAACGTAGAACAGACAAGGAAATGAGTGACTTAATACAAGCCCGGCCTTTCTTTAGGAGAAAATACCTGCAGAGTAGGGAAGCCATAAAGATTAGAGCTTGCAGTCAGCTTCCAATCTGCACAGTTATGGGGCAAGAAGGGTCAGGGGTTGAAGAGTTTCCTGTTTGGTGTGGAGTTAGCCATTGCTAGGGATAACAAGGGAGTGGTCAGTTATCCATCGCTGGGGGTAACCAGGGAGTGGCCAGTTAGAGAATATGAGGCGATCCATGACCATCTTTCCTGGAAGCCATTATGTAGGGTCCATAGGGCAGAGATGGCTAGAATTGAAACAAGCTACATTACTCCTGGAATTCAAATTACTGTAGGATTGTCACAGTTCAATCAAAATGGAAGGGCTTTACAAAGTGCCATCGCCCTGGCTAACAAAAACCAAGGCTTCTGGATTCACAACAGTTGTCCATTAGGCATGCTCCCTCACCTCTGTGCCTGTGGCCAAGCACCATGGTGACAGGGTCGGTTCACACTCTGGGGAACATCGGGGATCAAGGCCGTCATGGACATGCTTTCTCGTGTCTATCAGACTTCTCTAAGGAGCCACTTGCACACACACACTGGCTCTTCAGCACCGAATGTCTTCTTGCACATCTGAACCCATCCTGAGGGGCCTGAGTACTAAGCTTTTACTTTCCCTTTCTCCTGAAGCTCAGTTGGTCCCCAGACAGCCTGCCTTTCTGCTGTTTCCTGAGCAGCAGGAGTCTGTTTCACATCTAATTCAGGAGAGCTTTTGTGCCTGGATGTTAGCCTGGGAGGAAGCAGAATTCCGAATCTAAGCAGAGATATGCTTCTGGGGCAGCTTGCCTTAGTCCTTCAGAAGTGGATGCTTAGGACCACCAGCAGGTGCAAACTGAGGAGACAGAGAAAACAATGGAGGATCCTGGGGGCCAGGGGAGGAGGTAATGTTGATTTCAGGCCAGCCCACACTGAAATCTGGATCATTCTCTCTGGATAACTATGCCACAATGAATGAAAATGGCCCTTAAAAAGGTTAAGCCACAACTAACCTGTTTCCTGCAAAAGTTTTAAATCCAGTGTAGGCTTGCCCAAAGAGCCAGCTAAGTTGACCAGATCCACTCTCAGGGTGTGCCACCAGACCAGCACACCCGGACTTTGCCAAAGGTTGCAGTGAGGGCCTTGATGTCCAGGCACTAAGGAGTCATGGGATGTCACCATTGCAAGGTCAGAGAACCTAGCACATTTGCTGCTTGAGTGTGGCTTCCAAACAGCAGCATCAAATAGCAGCTCGACCACTGAGAGGGAGAAGAGTCCTGGGAATCAGCACTCACTATCTTCATTCCCTTATTTATTTGTTTCTCTATTTTTGCAGTACTGGGGTGAAACCCAGAGCATCACGAAAGCTAAACAACCACGCTACTTCTGTGCTTCATGCCGGCCAAGTTGCTCTTCTTGACTTGTGTGGCCACTGGAGAAAGGTCCTGAGAACCACATGAACTTTTACTGTGCACAAACTGTGATAAGGGCACAGCTAAAGAGTTCAGACTAACGCCCTCAAGAGATTCATCACATTACAAGGTCAGTAACACACATATCGATGTGAATATATACATACATATTCATATGGCAGTGGATATTTGGGAGTATATTCATGTGTGATGTATGTAAATGCATGCCTACATACACACGTATACTTCCACCACTTCAACCTTGCATATGAACTTATACATACTTTTTAGTGCCTTCTCCAAAGTATGATCCGATTCTTAATGTGTATGACTTCTTGACTCTCAGGACCACAGAGGATATTTCTAACTCAGCTCCTGTCTTAGCCTCTCTGATGTGACTTCATACAAAGTGGAATTTGTGTGTGTGCGCGTGTGTGTGTGTGTGTGTGTGTATGTATGTGTGTGTGTGTGTGTGTGTGTGTGGCTATTGGTGATCTGGCCCTCAGCAATATTTTTCGTTATGTTTTGTTTTTTTTTTGGTCCTTTCTTCAATAGGATTTGAATTTAGATTTCCATTTCCGTGCCCCAAATAGCTGCAGGCCAGCATCAATAATCTTCAGTGATAAGACTCTGGCCCTGGAAGAGCAGAGCTCCAGACCTCCCAGGATTCACAGGAAGGGGAAGTCATGTTGGCCCTCAAAAAAGAGCTCAGAAGTCTGGAGCCTTGATTAATTGCTAATATGAAAGAGCAAAGAGACCAAGGTTTATCTCGGGTCCTTTCTAAGTGCAAAATGTTGGAATTCTTTGAAGGAAACTTGACAGTTGTGAAATTAGTAGGGGAAAATAATGTGCGAAAGGAAACAGTGGGATGAACCTCACAGCCAGTTGTAGGCAGGGTCATTGGAAAGAGAGACTCGAGCCTAATTTTGAAGACTTACTATACTGAAGGAAGAGGGAAGAGCTGAGTGAAGGAGGGGTTGCTACAAAAAAAGTATATTATGAGCAAAAGGAGACATGAAGCAAGGTATGTGTGTGTGTGTGTGTGTTGCTTTAGGGAATACATTTGTTTGCCTAAATCATTGGCTGATAAGAATGGAGCTGCATGCCAAGAAAGGCTTAGGCTTTCATTTCCTGGGAACTTGACCACACAGGAGCTATTAGGACAGCATTCCCTATGAGCCTTGCGGCAAGGGTGCCACACCCGGATGGTACAGAACAAAATGCTTCCTTGATGGCATATCATGCCTCCAAGTGACCGCATTCCTGAGAACATGTTTTGTGGGACTGAGGAGCCATGAGTAGATCCAGCTGCCAGGGCTGGCTTTCTGAGATCCTGTCACCTCACAGTATGGGAGTCAGTAGCTGTGGTAAGCGTTATCCAACAGCTGCCCCTTATCTGTAGCCAGTCAGAAAAGAAGATGGATGTCCTGAGGACAGCCTTCTTGAATGAATGTGTTTGGGAACTGGGGAATTCCCATAAGGATTCAGGGCATGGCATTGCTTGGCAACCACGATGAATAGTGTAACATTACATACCTTGGATGCAAACAAACCGTAAAACTGACAGGATGGCTGGAGAAAGGGTGTAGAGCCAGGTCATGGATAGTGGGGAACAGAAGTCGATCTCATAAAAATAACTAAGGAAGTGTTGAGACATGAAGGAAGGAGGAAAGTATAAAATTATCTTAGGAAGCGTCATCAAATACGTAATTCTGCATGGTTATACAGGATAAGAAGTAAAGATGAGGGCTAGGGAGATTGATTAAGAGCAATGATTGCCCTTCCAGAGGACCTGGGTTCAATTTCCAGCACCCACATGGCAGCTCACAACCATCTGTAACTCCAGTTCCAGGAGCTCCAACACCTTTTTCTTGTTTCCTCAGGCACCCAGGCACACACATAGTATCCAGAAAAACATTCAGATAAGACATCTATACCCGTAAGTTAAATAACTTTAAAGTTTTGGCAAAATAAAGATGAAAAGCAAGAGACAAATCCGAATGCAGAACTAGAAGACTATATACTACACGTCAAATTAGAAGGAGCGCTTGATGACCTCCTCAGCCACAGCACTCACTTGGATAGAGCAAGATCCTCTCATGAGGCACTAGGGGGAAATCTAGAATTTCTTTAACTCAAACTCTGAAGTACACATTATGCAGCCCCTTGCAATATCTTGACCTTGACCTTGGCCACAGTGGTAGGATGCCTGCTTATCTGTTTGCCATTCAGGTTGTCCAGACCTCTTAATGATCATAAAGAAAAGAAATTTGGAGTCCTTCAATCATTGGGAGATTCTGGTGCATCTAGAAGATAAAATTACTAAAAAAAAATTTAAAAGACAGAAAAATCTAGAAGGTACATCAGCCTCCATCTATACAAATTTTTCTTACACACAAGTTAAACTCATATGCAGCTCACATTGTAAGAAAGATTTGTTGCATGACAGCCATCAATCATGCTTATAAATTATCATACCACTTGTACTTAATTCTTCAGAAACATGCCTGCTATGAAAACAATAACAATGTGGCTTTGTTCCATTTTTGTACTTTGTTCTATTTTTCTAACTCACTGTATCTCTAAATCACCTGGCTACCATTCTATCCTTGTACAGAGACACCAAAACCAAGGCCACTCTCACAAAAGAAAGCATTTAACGGAGGACTTGCTTACAGTTTTAGAGGTTTATCCCTTGACCCTCATGGTGGAAAGCATGGCAGCAGGTGGGCATGATGTCAGGGAAGTAGGTGAGAGCTACATCCCGAGCCCCAAGTGGAAAGGGGGTGGGCTTGGCATGGGCATTTGAAACCTCAAGGCCCATTCCTAGTGACATGCCTTCTCCAATAATTCCACACCTACTCCAACAAAGTCACACCTCCAATTGAAATGCATGCTGCAGTCCTTTGAGGTGGACTGCGATGGTTTAAATGAAATGGCCCCCAGAGGCTCACAGGGAATGGCACTATTTGGAAGTGTGACCTTGTTGCAGTAGGTGGCCTTGTCGGAGGAAGTGTGTCACTGGGGGTAGGCTTTGAGATTACAAATGCTCAAGTCAAGCACAAGGTTTCGTTCTCTTCCTGCTGCCTGCCAATCCAGATACAGAACTCTCAGCTCCTTCTCCAGCATTATGTCTGCTTGCATATCAGCATGTTCCTTCTTCCCATGATGATAATGGACTAAACCCCTTAGCTGTAATCCAGCCCCAATAAATGTTTTCTTTTATAAGAGTTGCCATAGTCATGGTGTCTCTTCACAGCAATAGAAACTCTAAGACAGGACTCCGTTATCCAGTCTACACAAACTATGGAGGCTCCAGGAGTTCAGCCCGAACAAGCTGACAGAGCTGATCAGCAGGTACTTTAAGACCCACCTCTGAGCATTCTGCTCTGAGTACATTCTCTGAGCCACTTAACCAGCCATAGACTTGTCCTTTAGAGCATATGATAAACCTCTTGTTTACTTACCTCTTTATTTTCTAATTTTTATTAATGAACTAACATATTTCCATTTCTAGTCTTATAGCACTGTTTAGTAAAAGTACCACACAATTAAATAAAACGACAAGAAATATAGTCAGGATGGGCCATGAGGCCTAGTCCATCTCCCATTTCTTCTAGTGACTCCATGATGGAGCAGCAGGCCACTGCTCCCTACACCTTCCTCAAGCCTCTCCCATCCCTTAGGCAGAGATCCATAAGGCTGACTTCCAGCAGCTCAGTGCTCCAGGCAGTAGGAGACCAACACACACAAACTACAGCTGACCTTGGACTTGGGTCACACCAGGATGGCTAATGTGCTGAGTCCTCCTTCCCAGAACCCTGTCTTCTACCGGATGCTGTCAGCAATGCTTTCCTTTCCTTGGCTTTTAATTTAGCCCCGTGCCTAGGGAAGAATCAGGAGGTTGTATTATGTGACCACGAATTGTCTTTGAGGATGTAACATATAACATTTTGGTATTAGTGCTGGCGAGGTACCTCTCCCAGTGGTGCCCTCAAACTTTTTTTTTTGCCATGTGTCTCATCTATCTTCTTGCTTCCTTTAGTGAAAGTGTGGAACTGTCAGATAAAGGGAAGTCTCTATCTTGCAATCTGATAAAAGTAAGTTCACATTCATTTCTTCTTTCCAGGGTCTTCTGCCAAAAGTCTAGCTTTAGTTTAAGTTTATGCCCATTTAAGTTGAATTTTAATGCATATTTTCTAGTGTGACAGGAGTTACCAAAGGGAAAAAGCAAGGTTCTTTTTCTCCAGGCAGACAGAGCGAAGCATGTCTGCTGACAAGAAGAGAGAAGAGAGCAGACACTAAATAGGGAGCTTCAGTCTGAGCTCTCATCAGCCATTAAGAGCACAAAGCAATCTCGGTAGGAAAGGGGTAGACTGGTTTTCAACAAATTTGAAAACCACCTGCAAAACAATGAGAATTAATTTAAAATAGATTAGATTCAAACATAAAAATGTAACTTTATAGATAACCAGTTTTAGACAAAGTTGCCAAGAAAAATAAAGCAGAAAACACAGACATTTAATGACTTGGGATGAAAAAATTTTGAATCCACTTGCAAAGGAATAATTCTACATCTGCCTTATACAATCAGTGATAACTGACTAGAATATGAATCAAATGCCTGGATGTTGTAGCAAAAACTCCAGCTTGGGTCAAGTTAGCAGAGAACTAACCAGAATAGTAGCTTCTGATTCACTCACTAAATGTTTTATGTGGATTAGTTTATTTAATTCTCACAAAACACTATGAAATAGACATTAATTTTTTATAATTGTTTCCCATGTTTCAGAAAATGAAATCCAAGAAAGAGAGTTGGATAATTTACTGAAACTAAACAACAGCAAGCACCACATTTGAGATTCAAAGACAGGCAGCTCCATCTCAGAACCATGCTTTTAACTTGTTATGAAGAAAATCTTTTTTGTTTGCTGGTGCCTAGCAGACAATGCATATTCGAAGGTGCAAAGGATTTGAACATGACAGACTTATTAGGGATGTCCTTTAAAGAGAGACCATGTCAGTGATGCTGGATAGTTTTCTAATTAATTTAAAGATACTTATACAAACAAGTTTGTCAGGAAGCATATGTGGTCCAACAAGCATGATACAACCCATGCCATCAGGCAAGTGAGTGTGCCTGAGTGGTCACCTTGGTCTCGTGTGCTTCAGTCTTTTCTCTGTTGACAATTTAGTTTACAGATATTTATATCTCCAAATCCATACATAGGATAGCTATTCAAAATTAGTATATTTATACACTTCCCCAAAGAAGTAAGATAATTTATGCCATCAGAGAGCTTCAACTCTACAGTGCACTGCACACCTAAAAGAAAAATACTTGGGAAGCATCGCTGCAATGGGTTGTAGAGATGAAAGACTCCAAGGTCAACTCCTCCTGCTTGCTAATATGAGTAATTCACCTGACTCTTCTCAGATTTTCTTATCAGAAAGCAAATATAACCCACTGGCAGATAGAGTGTACTTAACAACATAAGCATTTGTTTCGTTTGAGACAGAGAGAGAGAGAGAGAGAGAGAGAGAGAGAGAGAGAGAGAGAGAGA
>LOJH01019516.1:0-18109 GCA_001685095.1 Ellobius talpinus | reverse complement strand
AGCTTTGGAGCCTGTCCTGGAACTAGCTCTTGTAGACTAGGTTGGCCTCGAACTAACAGAGACCCGCCTGCCTCTTCTGAGTGCTGGATTAAAGGCGTGCACCATGACTGCTCGGCTTGTGTGTGTACATGTTATACTCACATATGTGTATATGTACATATAGAGGTCAGAGGTCAACATCAGGTGTTTTTCTCAATTGCTTCTTTTTTTTTTTTAAACATCTTTTCACTGAACTTGGAGTTCACCAGTTTAGCAAAACTAGCTGGTCAGCAAGGTCTAGGGATCCCCTGCCCCTGCCTCCCCAGCTCTGGGACTCCAGGCATGTCCTGCCAGGCCTAGCTTTTGAGCTTTTTGCTTGGATACTGAGGGCTTTTTATGGAAAGAGTAAACTCCTCAACTCCAGAGTTTTACAACTTTAGAGCTTACACTTGGGTTTTAGGTATATTTTTGTTTACTATACACAGAGCCAACCCTCCTGCCCTTGCTCTTGTTTCATAGCTGTTCTTTATTAGACTGAGTAAGACCCTGTCTATTCCTGTTGTTGAGTTCTTTTCATCAAGAAGGATTGTATTGAATTGTGTGTGTGCATGCATACTCAAGTGTGCCACAGTGTGTATGTGGAGGTCAGAGGATAACTGTAGAGCCTCTTGTCTCCTTCCACCTGTATGTGGGTCCAGGATTGAGTTCAGCTCATCAGGCTTGTATGACAAGCAGTTTTTGTCACTGAGCCATTTCACTGGCTCTTTTGGTCTTTTGTGAGACAGGGTCATGTAGCCAAGGTTTATGAACTCCTGTATCCTGCCCCCATTTCTTGGATGCTGGATTGTAGCATATACCAACATGCCTGGTTATGCGGTACTGGCACGTGAACCCAGGGCTTTGTGTGCTAAGCAAGCGCTGTATCAGCTGAGCTATCTTCCCAGCCCAGAACATGTATTGTTTGTTTTTAATTTAAATTAAAGGACTTAACTTTCCATCCCAGTGTTCTTTGTTTTTTGGTTTTTTGTTTGTTTGTTTTGGTTTTTTTTTTGTTTGAGGCTTTTTGTTGTTTTCTCTCTTTTTTTAATTTTTTTTTAAATTGGGGATTGTACAGGGCTGCTTACCTCTCTCTCTTTCTTTTTGAGACAAGGTCTCACCTTATAGCTCTCGCTGGCCTGGAACTCACAGAACTCTGCCTGCTTTTGTCTCTTTGAGTGCTGGCACTAAAGTTGTGTGCCACCATGCCTAGCCCTGACACCGTGTTTATGTTTTTGTTTAGAGACAAAGCTTTACTAAGTTGCCCAGACTGACCTTGACCTCACTGTTTGGCCCAAGCAGGACTTGAACTTTGGATCCTTCACCTCGGCTTCCCAAGTATTTGAGATTACAGGCTTACGCCACTAGATCTAGCTCTGATGTGCTTACTTCTTCCCTTGCAGCAGAAACCCTATGTGTTTAATTTGTCAGGATATGTTGCAGATAGTTTTCTTTCAAACTTTAGCTTCATCTGAGATTTGTCATTAACCTTTAGAATGTTCTAGATTTGCTCTTTATATAAAAATTATAAATATCTTTTCACATGAGCTGAATATTTGGGGGTAAATAATACATTTTTGAACACAGGTATTTCCTCAAAAACAGTTAATGAAATTGGGGGTGGGGTTGGTGTTGAAGTGCTTTAATCCCTGTGTTATGGTTCAGCGCATAAGCACCTCCTTGAAGCTTCTTACACTGCTTCTTTTCTAAGAGGGGAAAGTAATTGAACTGTTCATTAAAACTAAAACTAAATTATTTATCTGGTCATTTCCTATTCTGAGTAAATGGATTTGAATGATTTTTGACCAACTAGGGCTGCTCCATTCTGTGAAACTCACATTGTGTACTGTTGGAGGGCCTCTTTAGGGGGTGAATTTGCTTTTTCTGTGTTTTCCAGTAACGATTCCTGTCTCTTACAAAACCTTGCGTTTGGGTTGTCTCCTCCTTAACTAGCTGATGTTAAATACCCCAGGCCATTGGTAATTTTCCCTGGTCTCTGCCCCTTTCTCAGTAGGTTTTCAAGTTTTCAAGCTGAAGATATTATTCCCTTAGATAGAGCCTAGTGGCTTTGTGCCGGAATTTGTTGGGCCTCTCAGGGCCTGTGCTTTCAGCTTTAACAAATAAGCTGCAGTTCTCTAGAGACAGTGGAGCTTGTTTGTTGATCCTGTGTTCTTATCCAGAGGAAGTAGTCTTTGAGAATGTCTAAGGAAGGGTAAGTGTGCTTACTATACTGTCTCTGATTTTCCTGTGAAGAATTTTTGTTGAGTACACTGAAGATTAATAAGCAGTGCTGCCAGTCTGAGTTTGGAGAGGGAGGCAGATTGAACAAAATCCTACCAAAGCTATTATGTTTTTATATAATCTACTGTAAAGATACGACACTATTTTGAAAGACAGCAGTAAGTACCTTGCTTTTCTTCCTATAGAACTCACTTTTGTTTTTGTTAGAATGTTTAAAGATTAGAAGTAAGAAGTAGTGGCCTAAAAGAATTTAGTGGAGTTTAAAAATTTAAAGGCATTTAAAAATAAACTGTACTTTTAAAAAGTGGGGTGAAAGATTGAAAAGCAGCCTCTGATTCTGTTTCTTGACAGTGGAGGCAAAAATAACTTCAGATGTGATTAGTCCCTCTTCTTTTTTGATTTGTAACATAAAATACTGTGTTAATTTTCATTTTTGTATTATTTTCTCAAATGTTTTGGAGTCTTGAGTTCTTGATTCTCCTTTTGTTACCTTTGTAATGAATGACAAGTTAGTTACCAGGTCCTGTTAGCTATTTGATTTCTAGCCTTTCCTGGGAGCTGTTCCTTTGCACTCTTTTGTCTTGTGTGGAGTTTTGAAGTGCTTCTAGGGTCTTGCACCCATGATTTATTTAAATTGAATCAGTATTTATTATGGATAAGGTAAAATTAATTGGTCCACTTTGTTGCTATTCTCTCTCTTCCTCGCTCAAATTTTACTTCTGTTCCTAAACTTCATTACTGAATAAAATTAACCAGGATATAAATAATTCTGTATTATATTTTGATGTTTTATGACATTACTTGAATTTGAGAGTTTTCTTTCAAATGTGAAAGTTATAAAAAAGGACTATTTCTTGAGGCTTTCATGTCTCTTGACTTCCAACACTGTTACAGATGGTAGAAACATTTTACAATGGGGATTATCGCAGATGTTGGCATACTTGCCAGACGTGTAAATAAAGTTATTTAGAAAACTTATTTGTAGATTTAGGATGAACTCTATTTCTAGATAGAGTTGAAATTTAGGCTACATAATTATTGTTTATTTTCTCCTATGGTAAGCATGATATTAGAGCTATGTATTTCGAGAAAGTTATAGTTAAGTATAGCACAGAAAAACATCATAAAGGGGTAAGTTGGTCTTTTGGGTTTGTCTCTGTTGGCTAATGGGACAATCCCTTTAAAGAACATAGGTTATGTAAACAAAATCAACTAGCTTTAATAATTGTTGCTATTTTTGAAATAAGTGGATAAATTTTGTACTTTGAGATGATTTTTTTAAAACATAAGGTTTCATGTAGCCCAGGCTGAACTGTATGTAACTCATTTTATACCTGAGGCTATCTTTGGTGCACAGTCCTCTTGCTTTCCAAGAGGTGGGATTGTGGCTACCAGCATGAGTTGCTTAGAATCCTTATAGTCAATTGTTTTTATCATTAATGTTCACCAGTTTGTTACCTTGACGTCTGTGAAATACTTCATATGCCACAAAATGATGCTGCAAAGAATCAGACCATGTATTTGTCAGAGCACCATAAAGATTATAATGGAGGTGAAAATTCCCTGTTACCTAGTGACATAAGGTCAATATATTATTTGTGTTTTTATGGCATGCTAGAGTAAACAAATCAATTGTACTGCCAGCCATATAAAGTAAAGATCATATAATTATGTACAATATATGATACTTGATTATAAATAATCATATCAGTACTTTATGGATTTATTACACTATTTAACAAATTATTAATTTAGAGTGTATTTTTTCTACTTATAAAAATATTTGGGACTGGAGAAATAGAGGACCTGAATTTGATCTTCAGAATCCATGTAAAAACTCAGGAGTGGTAGTACATGCTTGTAATCCCAGCCCTGGAAGCCAGAGACAAGTGGATCCAGGGGCTTACTGCCAGCCAGCTGGCCCTACTCAGAGAGTTCCTGAGTAGTGAGAGACCTTGTCTTGAAAAGAAAAGAAAAAGAAGAAAATGATGGCCAGCCCCTGAGTAATTATACCCAAGACTGCCTTTGGCCACCATTCATCCATGGGTACATGCACAATTGAATACACACACAAAGGTACACATATAAACACACACTGTTGTGGGATCTTTGTACATTGTGTGAAGATATATATTGTGTGATTGGGTTAATAAAGAGCTGAATGGTCAATAGCTAGCCAAGAAGTATAGGTGGGACTTCCAGGGAGAGAAAGGAAGAGGAGATGAATCTAGATGCCATAGAGATTTGTAACAAGTCATACACACAGAATGGGAGTGAGGTAAAGGCCATGTGGTATAACTTAGATTAATAAAAAATATGGGTTAATTTAAGTTATAAGAGCTAAGGCTGAGCTTTCATAATTAATAATAAGTCTCCATGTCATTGTACGTCAGCTGGTGGCCCCCAGAGATCCAGCTACAACACATACAGAGAATAAGTTTGCTGTAAAAAAAAGTAAGGCTGTGTCAGTCTATTAGCAACCTTGTGTAATTCATGTTTACTTCCCTCTTGATTGCATTGAGGCCATCTGTGTTTGTGTAAGTATACTAATGTTCACATAGTGTGCCCCATCATTATGGGATGAATGTTTGAGCCTGTGTAAACCCTTGGTTATTAAGACAGTTTGATATTAGTTTAAGGACAGATGCAAAGATCACAGGATCAAATAGGAAATTGAGAGACCCTATGTGTAGCCATAATTTTGAACAGCGAAATTTAAGTGATTTAAGTGAGATACTAATTTGTTTGGTTTCATGTGGTTCTTGTTTGGTTTGGTTTTTGACAGAGTCCCATGTATTTCAGGTTGGCTTCAAACTTCCTAGGTAGTATGGATAACCTTGAACTTCTGATCCTTCTGCTTCCACCCGTCCCCCACAAGTGCTGGAATGTCAATCATGCAACCACTGCACCCTGTTTATGCAGTGCTGGGGATCAAACCCAGGGTTCCATGCATGCTTGGAAGCACTCTGCCAGCTGAGCCACATCACATCCTCAGCCTTAAGTTGTTACTTTGTTTTTTTTGTTTGGTTTTTGGCTGTTTTTTTTTCTTTTGGTTTTTCAAGACAGGGTTTCGCTGTAGTTTTAGAGCCTGTCCTGGTACTAGCTCTTGTAGACCAGGCTGGCCTGGAACTCACAGAAATCCGCCTGCCTCCGACTCCTGAGTGCTGGGATTAAAGATGTGCGCCACCACCACCCGGCTAAGTTGTTACTTTATAAACAAACTACACCTACACATAGAATAATAAAAATAATGGAAAATGTAATATAGATCCAACTACATGTTTTTCACCTTGAATAACAAAAAGATTTTTTAGTTAAAACATATAAAAGACTAAATAAATTTGGCTTCATCAAAACAAAAACTTGCCTTTTGAAAGATTCACTAAGAAAACAAAAAGGAAAGCCACACACTGATATTCTCATATTTTATCTGATAATATAGTGTGTTCTCACAAACCTATATCCAAAATATGTGAAAAAACTCTTACTACATATAAGACAAACAATGCTTCTTAAAAATGGAAAAAAACACTTGAATAGGAAAAAAAAAGCAAGTAATGTCAAATAAGCACTTGAAAGATGCTTATTCATCAGGGACCTGCTGGTTGAAACCACAATGAAATGCCATTGTACGGACATTAGAATGGCTAAAGTTAAAAATACTTACAGGAATATGTATGTATCGGGTGTGACTAAGTGACAGAATGCTGATTAGCATGTGCAAGGCTCTGCTTTCCAGCCCTAGCACCACAGTGGACTGACAGTGTAGAACAGCTGCTGTCTCATGCACTACTAATGAGAGTACAGGTTAAAAGTCTGGAGTATCCTTTCAAGTTAAATATACCGTATCACCCTAGTCATTCCACTTTTAGATATTTGCACCCCCCCCCAAAAAAAAAGAAAATATAGCCAGGCAGCTATAGTGTATACCTTTAACCCCAGTACTCGGGAGGTAGAGGCAAGTGGATTTCTGTGAGTTCAAGGTCAGCCTGGTCTACAGAGTGAGTTCCAGGACAGTCAGGGCTACACAGTATATATATATGTGTGTGTTCATGGAGATTTATATATGATGCTTTATCACAGCATTTATTTAGAATAGTCCCAGTCTGGAAACAACCAAAATTGACAGGTTGGATAAACAAATTGTGGTCTATCTATATGATGGATTACTTATGAATAAAAGATGTAATTATGATCTATGCATCAACATGGGTGAATGTTAGGAGTACTATGCTAAGCAAAAGAAGCCAGGCACGCAGCTTCATATGTGATTCTGTTTACTTGAGTACTGTGGTGCTAAACAGCAGCGATCAGATGCTAGGGAGACTCACTCGGTAAAGTGTTTGTAGTGCAGGCATGAGGACCTGAGTTTGGGTCCTAGCATCCATGTAAAAGACAGGGAGAGAGACCGTGCCTCATAAAGTTAGATGGAGAGCTGTATTTTTTTTCTTTTTTACTCTTTGCAGGCCTTTACCCAGCTCCCAAATAAATACATGGAGACTTATTCTTACTTAGCTTGTCTTGTTTCTCGCCAGCTTTTCTAACTTAAATTGTCCTGTTTCTCTTTAACTGTTTTGCCTCTGGACTTTTAACCTTTCTTTATTCTATAAATCTTTCTTTCACTCTGTGGCTGGCTGGGTGGCTGGCCCCTGGCATCCTCCTCTCCTTCTCCTTTTCCTTTTCTTGCTTTTCCTCCTTCTTCCTTCCCTAGATTTCCCCTTCTATTTATTTCTCTCTGCCTGGCAGACCCACCTATTTCTCTCTCTCTCTCTCTCTGCTTAGCTATTGGCCATTCAGCTTTTTATTAGACTAATCAGGTATTTTAGTAGGCAAAGTAACACAGCTTCACGGGTTAAACAAATGCAGCATAAAAGAATGCAACACATGTTCCACAGCATAAACAAATGTAATACATCTTAAACTAATATTCTCCCAACAGATAGCAGTTAAGGAGGATATCTAATGTCAATTTCCATGCATGGCCCCCATGCACACACAGATTTGTACATATACCACACACACATAAAATCATATCATAAAATCAAACCCAAATCCCCAGGTGAATGGCCCCTGAGGAATGACACCATGACAGACCCCCCCCTCCACTAACTTCATACGTTGGGAGAAAAAAATCAGTGATCTATGTGGTAATGTAGGGTCAGGTGCTGGGAAGGGCATTATGAAAGGACGTGATTTTGTTGGATTGGAGGAACTAGTGGTAATTGTATGATTGTATACAGCTGTCAAAACTTAACAACTTTGTAGGTAATACAGTTGGGTTTTATTTATTTATTTTTTTTCTGAAATGGAATTGCCAAGGCTGTCCTTGATTTTGACCCAAGCCTTGGCTTCTTTCCTAGCTGATTTTTAAATGGGTAATCTTCCCACCCCCCAAATCAATTAAAAATGAAACAAAATACACACAAAACTCCGCCTGACTCCTTTGTCTTTCCAATACCTCTTCCTTTATCCTAGTGGCACTGGGTGCTGCGTGTATCATGCAGCATACCCCTCCTTTTGTCCAGTCAGCCCCACCCACAAAATGTTCATTGCAATGAGTCTTTGGTGTGGTTCAAGTCTTCTGGCCTCTGGCACACCATCAACACTGGACCTTTACCAAAACTTCTCTTGGACATCTGCTGTTGCCCTGAGTCATGGAGATCCTGTTGTTACTGCTCTGCAGGAGCGGTCCCTTCACTCACCCCAGCAGGCCATTGATGTGGTCGATGTTAGGATGAGCCAATTGAAGGCATAGGTCTCTCCTAGGCCCATGCCTTAGGGGCTAGCTCTCCCATGCCTGTGCTGTTGGGTGGGGCCATCTCTCCTGAGTGTCAGGGACAGTCAGGAGCAGTAAAAATGCCAATTTCTTCTTAAGGTGAAGTTAGGGCTGCACTTTAGTGCATATAATGAACTTTATTTTTAATTTCCTTAGTATACAGAGGAAAGACTGTTAGGAGGATTTGGGAAGATGATTTATTTAATGAAGGGTTGCACTGTGTGGGGATGTCGTGGAAGCACCATTGGACTGGGAAACAAGGAACACCAACATTGCCAGACCTCACTAGGTCACAACTTTTTTTGAATTTCCAGTGTAGTTGCACAAGGATCTTGGCGCCTGAATCAGATGCAGTTTTCTGATCTGCCCTTTCCTCCACAGCCTCTCCACCTGTGCACGTCTCTGCCTTGGAACAGAATCTTGTCTAAGGACCGTGTTTGTTATGCTCCCTGAAACTCTTAGAAAATGTGTTCATTTGTCCTTTCCTTTGGACTTCATAAGTTCACTACACGGGTAGAAAGATTTCATGATCTCTGAGAATTTGCTCGCCACTGCTTCTAAATAGTTCTGTTTGGAGTGAGTACCTGTCTCTGTTTACCCTGATCCTGAAGTTCCTACCCTTTATTTCTTACCACCACCCAGTAGACACTTTAACCTTTGTAACCAACATGAAAGAAATAAAAGCAATTTTTTTTCTTTTTCTTTTTTGAGACAGTAGCTTTAAAGCCTGTCTTGGAACTAGCTCTTGTAGATTAGACTGGGCTTGAACTCATGGAGTTTCGCCTGCCTCTCTCTCCTGAGTGCTGGGATTAAAGGTGTGCACCACACCACCACTGCCCGGCTAAATAAAGCAACTTTTAAGAATCCATTTAGGTGGTAGGAGTGAAGCTCAGTGGTGGTTTGTTTGCCCAGCCTGCACAGAGCCTTAGGTTTGCTCTCCAGCACAAGAAAGGTCTTACCTGTGATTTCTTAGAGAATGTTGAAAATCTGACATTGTTTTTGGGGTACAATAAATAACAACATTTTATTTTCTGGTTAGAGCCTGAAATTCCATGGCTTTGGTATATGCAGAATTGTTCAGCTAATACCACTGATTGTAAACTACCTTCCTCTTTGCCTCTCTTACTCATCTTTCCTTCTTGTCATCTAGTTTGTTAGGATTGAACCTGGGGTCTGGTGCTTGCTAGGCTCAGCCAAGTGGTATCCTCAGCTCTTTAATTTTAGGACATTTTATTTTTCCCACAAGAAATCCTGTACCCATTAGCAGGAACTTCCCATTGTGTCCTCCCTAACAGCTCTGCCAAACACTGTTTCTTTTTCTAGTTTGCATTTCAATTGAAGCTATTTTGTCTGTTTGGTATTGGGAAGGCTATAAATCTTGGTCTCCAATTTATAATCAAGCAAATGGTGAGGAATTTACTTGCATATTTTGTGTGTATGTCAAAGTAGGTAGTTGTCAAAATGAAACACTTATGGTTATATGTTGGTGAAATCTCTTTTATGAACCAGAGAAGTAACCTGAGCTCTAAAAGCATTAGTGTTTGTGGCACATCCAGGATGTTGCCATGTTCATACTTCCCCCGGCTATCCATGTACTTTACCTCCATCCCAGGAGAGTCTCCTTTAAAAAAAAAGATTTATTTTTGTATATATATGTATGTGTGTGTCTGTGTCTGCCATATGTGTCTAGGTGCCCACGGAGAACAGAAGACGGCATGGCAGATTCCCTGGAACTGCAGTTACAGTGGTTATAGGCTATCTGATAAGGATGTTGGAAACTGAACTCAGGTCTTCTGGTGCTGCAAGAGTAGCATGTGTTACCATTTATAAAGAGGTGGTGGGGGACCATCCCATGAGGGGTGGTGGTGGGTCACCTGAGGCCTCGATGGGTCCCTTGGCAGGTGGCCTAAGGCCTCAGCCAGTGACAGACAGATATGCTATGCAGAGAGAGTGTGGGTATAGAGTTTATTTAGTGCATTACCAAAAACATGCCTCTGTGCAAAACACACATGTAACAGAGTCAGTAAGAGGAATTTAGAGACAAAAACGTAAGTGAACTGTGAGACTAGGCAAGGAATACCTCAGTAACCATGGCAACTTGGTTACTTAACCTGCCCTTAGCCAAGATGGTGGTGAGATCATCTGACCTACCCTTAGAATGGCAGCGGTCATGTGTTGTATGGAGGAACCACGTTTTCAGAGCCGTGGTGGGAATTTTAAACAGATAAAAATAACACGAGAGACATAGAGGCTGTGTAGAACATACATTTAAAACAGAATCACATCCGTGGGGCCACGCCCATTACATATTCTTTCATACATGAAGTAGACAGGAAAATTACTTAGCAGCGCCAGCTGCCACATGCCAGCTGTTGTGGGGAGTGAGGACTTGGAGTGGAATAGCCGCTCAGATCCGGGCCAGTTTTGCTGGTTACTGCAGAACCAGTAGCTGTAGCGGGAGCAGAGACAACAGAAGGAATTGGAGCAAGAAAAGGAATAGGAGCAGAAAAAGAGCCTTTACTGGCGGGTGGGGGTGGGGCTGCCCAGCGAAAGGAAAAGTGGATGGGCGTGAGCCGCATGGCACACCGACAGTGCAGAGCATGGCTGGATAGAAATTTTTTAATTTGCCTATTTGCTGGTAGAAATTGGAAAGCTACTACTTTAGGTTATTATTTAAGGGGTAGTAGGTCATTGGTTAGTGCAAAGGTGGATAAGGTTAGGAATCTGTAAGTAAGACAGAAGTTTTAGGGTCTGTAAAAGACATACCAGGGGGAGGTTGCGCAGATAGTTTTAGGTGTATTCCCCAAGGCAAGAGTGTGAGAAAGGCGAGGACCCAAGGGCTCTTAACCAATTCAAGATTTGTCAGTACAGGAATTGGAGACTGGATAGGACCACTCCGAGTGGTCTGAGAGAGGACAGAAGTCCGAGTGTCGAGGAGCCAAATCTCAGTCCTAAGTCGTGGGGAATAACCAGAGATGAATGTCAGCAAAAGCTGACTTGGAGAAGGGGACCTTACCAATCCCAGCGATGGAGTTGGCACAGGATGATGGAAAGCCTTCCAAGTCCACGGTTCCCACATGTCCTTAGTCAGCCTGCCTGTGGGCACGAGGGAATATGGAGAGGGAGAGAGCAAGAGAGAGCTTGGCCCAGTCACGGAACCAATGTTATTATTTATAAAGAGGTGATGGCGGGTCCCCTGGTAGGTGACAGACCTTGGAGGGTGACAGACAGGCCACACAGAGAGAGTTTTGGTATAGAGTTTCTTTAGTGGGTTGGGGGGGAAGGGGAGAAGGGCAGGAGAAGAGAGAGGCAGAAGCTGCCTCTCCAGAAAAAGGGGAGAGGGAGAGAGGGAGAGAGGGAGGGGGAGGGAGGGAGAGAGAGAGAGAGAAAGAGAGAGAGAGAGAGAGAGAGAGGTGGGACAGTGGAAGGGGGAGGTTGGGAGTGGGTGGGGTTCATCTCCTAAAGGGACAGGGTACCCAGGTGACAGGCCAGGCCAGCAGATTACAACAGCATGTACTCTTAACTGTTGAGGCATCTATGAGAGCCCCAAATGTTTTTCAAAGAAAGCAGTAGGGATGCAGGAGCTTGAATTATGACTGAAGTGGATGGTTATAGTTAATAGTATAAACAAAGCCTCAGGGCATGTTTAAGAAATAGCAAACAGTTTGCTAAATAAAGCAATAACTAATAAAGTAATGACAGGAAAGGGTGCATGGTGTGAATGATAAAAGATCAAGCTGATTTTAACAAAATAATAGAAGGTTTCAACTCCTTAAAAATCTAGGAGCTGGTAATTTATTAGTTGGGTGGCTTTGAGCATTGACTAAAGATAATTTGGAAAGAGAGTAGTATGTTAGAACTGGGCTTTAGAACTGCACTTCTCAGGCTGTCCTGGGAGGACTAACTTTTAAAAAACATTGTTTTCCATTCTGTTTCCAGTTGGTAATATTTATAAACTATAGTAAAAACAAATTACATACAGACAGAAAACATTTTGTTCTTTTATTTTTTTTGAAATAGGTTCTCACTTGTAGCTCAGGCTATCCTCAGTTGTTCAAAAGTTCTGGTATTATAGGCACTTTTTACTACTATATTCAGCAAAAAATATTTTTCTATAAATTTATTACAAAAGTCTCTAAGTAACTAAAACTTCTGTATAATGTCGTGGATGAATGAAATATTTATAGATGAGCATTGGTTTCAGGCAGCCCTGCCGGCTTCAGAGTTGTCAGCTTCAGTGTGAGGACAAAACAGTGAGTGATGGTTTCTGGAGAGTTAGGGCCTTGGTGAATTGTTGGCGCAGAGTGGAGTGAAAGGCACTTGGAAAGGTAAACAGCGGGTGGAGACAGAGGGCTGTGGCTGTAGGTTTGAGTGAGGAATGCCTGTGGCAGAAGCAGGAACTATAATACCAGAACTTTTGAACAACTGAGGATAGCCTGAGCCACAGTGAGAACCTATTTCAAAAAAAATAAAAGAACAAAATGTTTTCTGTCTGTATGTAATTTGTTTTTACTATAGTTTATAAATATTACCAACTGGAAACAGAATGGAAAAAGCTGCTAAATTGTTTTCATAAAAAAACTACATTTATAACATTTTTTTCTTTTTTTCTGTTTTTGTGTCATTCCGTTGCTCATGCTGGCTTCAAATTGTGGCAGTTCCCTTGCCTCCGCCTCCTAAATTCACAATTTAATGCTAATTTATTATAGTTGATAATTTTAATTTGCCTACTCAGATGCACTTGGAATCTTTTCTTGCCGAGCAGTCTGAGTGCATGATGACAACTGCCCACAGCGAGAACAGATGTCCAGGAATGTTTCACACCGAGTCCTTGCTCATCTGTTGCTGCAGTAGCTGTTGTTGGGCATGTGGCCAGGAAACTGTGACTCCTAAGCAAAGGGAGGCGTTACAGATAAAGTTCGCCATTGCCAGAGAGATTCTATCCAAATGGATTTGTGTGGAGCAACAGTGATATCCAATGACAAGTTAAATTAGACACAGAGGTGTTTTCTCCCACACTGTCTCAGAAGATACATGCTGTTGAGGGGCCTGGTTCAGGCTAAACAGTCTTTTTGAAGTTAGGTTAAAGTCACACACACTAAAGAATCCTAATAGGGATTTTAAGAAGAATTTTGTTATGTGACTTCAGGAACTACTTTACCCAGATAGTTACAGTTTGCACAACGGCAACCAGTGACAGATGAGGTAATTTTGCTTTCAATTAGAGTCAAATCCAAAACCAGTAGTTTGTTTACAGAATTTCGAATATAGTAAGTTGCATGTTTATGTTAAGTCTGAGATTTTTAGATCCCTATTCTTAAAGCACATTAGTGTAATCATTTTATTTCTTGCAGTTAATATCTGTGTTTGAATGCTATTTCTTCAAGTTTTCTCTTTTTTGACTTTACTGCTGTAGGATGTGATAGTAAATACTGCTAAGCATGTTTTGTTGAAGTCTGTTTTACAGTGTTTCTGTGTACCTCCTAGAGTTTGTTTCTCCTGGTAATACTCAGATCTTCAATTCACAAGTGGCTTATCTATGGGAATTTCTAGCTGGTAGTTACGATTGGATGCTTAGTATAGCCGTAAGTTTTTGTGTGGTAATTAAACATTTTAAAACTTGCTTTTAATTTTTACAGATGTGTTCATGCTCTTGAACTTAGAATTATTCTTCTAGTTAATAATTTAGTAAAAAGAACATAGTAAACTGGCATTGGAAGATCTGTAGAAAGGTCTTGGAACTCAGAAAATTTTGATTAATCTATTTGTTTTGAAATATGTATGTCAGTGAGCTAGTCTTTTCATTGATACCTTATAGTTGGCATAACATCTTACACTTTGTTAAGTTTATAAGCTCAGTGGAGAGTGTCATTGGTTTCAGGCCAAGAGATGTTGACTGTGCAGAGACATGGTAGGAAGCTTTAAGGTTTCTCCTGTGCCAGAGTGAAGGCTTCTCTTTCAGCAGTTGGGTGTTTAGCATCTTGGTAAACCTTAGCGTGTATGTACAGTCCCTCTATTTGGCTTAGTACTCTGTGGCACAGCTGTTCCTTTGGCTATTACAGCTTTGCTTCTGCAGCAAATTAGATTTCATTTTACATAGCTCCTCCCTTTAGGGAAAGAAAGGGAAGGATGAGAACCCCTGTGAGGTTTTCACATAAGGGTCACAGCAGAAATGAGAAGGGAATAGGAGTGGTTCTCTAAGTTCCAGAGCTGGTTCTGTGAAGTAGAGTACTTGTTTTGAGTGAAAAGAGAAAGGATATTTGATGAAAGTTTTTCATAAACAATTGCTTCCTAATTAGTGTTTTATTAATACATGTGTGTACGTTTGTGCAGATGTATGTATGTGTGGGAATGCATGCCACTGCAGGCAGTTGGGGAGGTCAAAGGACAACTGAGAGTCTTCTTTGATGATGTTCCAAAGATTGAGCTCAGATTTTTAGGCTTCATAGCAGGTGCTTTTGCCCATCTGCCAGATCAGATTTCCTCATTTTAAGAACATATAAACTTTTGTAGCTCTGATGACCCTCAGAAGACATTTACCAGGAAGTAGAAAAAGACAAGGTCTCCTGAGTAAATTGGGAGCATGGGAACCTTGGGAGAGGGTTGAAGGGGAGGGGAGAGGCAGGAGGGGAGCAGAGAACAATGTAGAGATCAATAAAAATTAAAAAAAAAGACATTTACCATGGTATATGTCACGTGAGATCTGTGTTGTAGCCTACATCCAATGAATGTGTTGATTGAGTAGGTAATGTGACTGGTTAAGTCAAAGAGGAATGAGAAATACGACTTTATGGATATTCAGCAATGATTATTTTGGCAAAAGCAGATTTTCATATTCCTCAATATGCTACTCCCAGAGGTTAACAAGGATGTGCTGTTCTTGCTGTCTTTTGAAAACGCGTGTGCTTTTGAGATTTCCTTGGGAGTGCCTATTTCAGTCTGTCTCCCCTGCTACTCCAGCTGACTCTAAAACCAGCTAACATCTTTCTTCTATCAAAATTGAAACCACTTTTTAAAAATTATATGGTTCTGTATCTCTTTCTTAGAATATGTAATGTGAAAGAAAAATCTTTCTCAGTTCACTCCTGCTTATATCCCCTTAGGATATTTTAGGCATGCCAGCTGTTAAGGCTCTGAGCAAAGATTTATACAGTTGGCCCCTTTGCTGGACTTGAGCCTGTGTGAAAAGCCCCAGCATTAGTAGTAGCTTTTAGTTTTTAGAGTTACAACCATTATTTTGTGTCTTTCACCTCTGTTGTTTTCAAAGGATTTATGTAGCTGGGGATCATCAGTAATGAAGGAGATTTTGTTATCAGTGAAAAAGGGTAGAATTTGGGAGGATCACTGTGGTGCTTGGAGTTAAGTTCTTGTTTTTGTTGTTTTAAGATGTGTAGCTCGGTGATAGAGTGCTTGGTGTGCAAGCCCTGCGTTTGCTTTCCTAGCACTTCAAAATAATAAAAACACGAAACTAACAAAAAGGAGGTTTGGGTAGGTATCATTGCTCCTCTAGTTCTTTTTTCTTTCCACTGTCAATATTCTTCCCTTACCATATGTAAGTCAAGATGAAATAAATACTGATTTTCAAAAAACTAGGGTTTTCTTTTTTCTCTCCCTCCCAAAGAGTTTTTCTTTGCAGCCCTGGCTGACCTGGAACTGATGTGTAGATCAGTCTGGCCTCAAACTCACAGAGATCTGCCTGTCTCTTCTGGGTTTAAGGACTTTTGGTAACATACTCCCCCCCCACCAAAAAAAAATTCTAGATTTTCTTAGGGAAAGTACAAGTTTTTTATGACACATTTCTTTCAGAAACTAACAGATTTATGGAGCTAATCTGTATGTGGTAGCAGTTATATCCATGAGATGCAAATGATTTTCATGTTTTTCAGGAAAATAAATGATAGTTTTGCATTTACATCTTCAATTGAATTATTTTAAACGTCTTTGAAAATTCATCCTTTAAAGCTGTCCGTTTTACTGTAGTTTCTAATAAAGTGTATGACTTTGTGAAGAAGTTTTAAAGTGTGTGTGTGAGTGAGAGAGAGGAAGGGAGGCTGACCTTGAACTCACTGTTTAGTTGGGGATGACCTTGAACTTTTGTTCATCCTGCTTCCACCTGGGACTACAGGTGTGTGCTACCACACCTGGTTGTAGGTAGTGCTGGGGATTGAACCCAGGGTGTGTATACTTTGTTCCGCAGACCTTGGGGAGTTTGTTTTGTTTCCATTTCAGACAGGGTTACACCATATATCCATTTCAGACAGGGTTACACCATATATCCCAGACTGACTTGAACACGAGATTGGCCTGTCAAGGCATTCTAAATGCTCCTTCACACCTGCCTTACTTCTTTATTATTTGTTTATTTACTTGGGTTTTTGTTTTCTTTTGAGACAGGGTCTAAGGGTAGCTCAACCTGGCCTGGAATATGTGATTTTCGTGCCTTTGACTCTCGTCTGCTAGGGTTACAGGAATGCATCATCATATCCAGCTATTTATTTATATTTTATTTTATTTTACTCTTTGGTTTTTTTGAGATAGGATTTCTCTGTAGATTTAGAGCCTGTCCTCAAACTCACAGAGATTCGCTTGCCGCTGCCTTCTGCATGCTGGACTTAAAGGTGTGCACCACCACCACCCAGCCAGCTGTTTATTTTTTTGTTTTGTCCAGTCTGGCTTTGAATTTCTGGGCTCCAATGCTCCTTCTTCCTTAGCCTTTTGATTACTTCAGTACTGGGCTTACCTTATTACTGGGCCTACCTTACTACCTTATCTACTGCTGGGCCAAACTGCTAGAAGTCTCCTCCTACCCCCTTTTATCTAAATGGAACAGATAAATAGCAGAAAAGAAAACCCAGTTAAAAAATAGGCAAAGGACCTAAATAGACTTTTCGCTCAGAAAGACATATAAATTGCCAACTGTGAAAAGGTATTCAAAATTATAGACCATCTAATCACCAGGGAGGTCCAAATTAGCATCATAATTAGATATACAAGGGTGTTGCTTAAATTGTTATATCCACAGTGGAAAATAGCACCAAGTTCATGAAGAAATTGTGAACCAGCAGTGCCTTAAAAGGGAGCTTCTACTATTTGCAGTGACATAGATAAACTTAAATGACATTAAAGTGCAGGAAGAAATACAGCATAATATCACTTACACGTGAAATTTAAGAAAAAGTTATATAGATAGATATAGAGGGTAAACTAGTGGTCGGGGGTGGGATAAATAACTACAGTTACCTTGGAGTCGTTTGTCGAAGATCTCTAAGTACATGATAAGCACCGCAGTGGTCTGGTGTACTCGAAACGGCAAAGGAGAGAGGAGGGAAGCGCTGGACCCCCGTAGTCATTGTGTGTCTGTAGCATTAAGTCATCATGTTAACACCTTAAATAATACAGTAATATAAAGTCAGCTGGGAAAACAATGAGACAGTATAGAATAATAATTTCATTAAACTTCAGTGTTAATCAAGATACAACTTTCTTATTTTTTTTTCCCCATAGGGTGTTTGTGAACCGAAGTTTAGCCATGGAAAAAATAAAGTGTTTTGGTTTTGATATGGATTATACCCTTGCTGGTGAGTAATGATTTTTTATTTCTTAAGAATTGCTGGTTTTGATTCAATATAGTGGGTCCACAGGCAGTTCAGTAATCACTTGTCCATGTAATTAATCATTTATTTGGCTGCAAGCTTTTGTTGGATTGTCCTTCCATTGAGATATAAGAACACTGAAGATACCCAGTATTCTTGAGACTTGTTTTCTGAACTTGTATAGTTAGAAAAAGTCCTAATGTTTCTTTAAAACTCTTATAAAAATCTTTTTAGTAAAATTATAGATTACTGAATACATTAATGTGTGTATTTGGGCATTTTTGGCTCTTATTCTTTTAAGCTGTTCTTCAAAAGTAGAAGAATTTTTTGAGACAAGTATCACCCTATACTCCAAGAAGACCTGGAACTCAGGCAGGCTGGCTTGGACCTGGCATGGATCTTTTGCATCTGCTTCTGGGTGCTGGGTTTATAGGTTTTATGATTTTTTAAAAATGCTGCAAGATCCCCGGTGGCAGTAGGCAGC
>LOJH01019515.1:7623-21186 GCA_001685095.1 Ellobius talpinus | reverse complement strand
GGAGGTGGAAAATTTTTTAATAATAATAAAAAAGTGTCTGAAATAAAAAATAAAGTGATTGCTGGGTCCAGTAAAAAAAAAAGAAAACTAAATATAATAAAAATCATTTCACCAGTAATACAATTTTACACACTCCTGCCACATACAATTTCTTGTCTGTTGACTTTACAGGCCCTCACCAGATCTGGAGAACAATACTCCTCTTGTTTTTATTTTCATTATATATGTTCATTGTCTTTATGTACTATGTTACACAAGGACATTTCTATGCGAAGTTGAGAAATCACATAGGAGAGAAACATGCGATTTGTCTGACATTGGCATGAGTTTCTTCATGTGTTCACCTCCATTTGCATACAAGTTTCTGTAAAGGACATATGATTGTCTTACTGGTAAAGTGATTTTTATTCTCGGAAAATTTAAAGTAGAAATCATTAAATGAACCAATGGTGTCAATATTCTCAAGTTAGTTTCAGAGAAAAAAACCCATAGGGTTACCATTTAAGTAGTCAAGTTTTAAAAACTTAGCATAGTATAAATAGCTAAAAGGGTATTCTTTTATAAATTCGATTTTAATTATAGAAATAGATAATTGACATACAATTTTAAGTTGAAAAAATGTTACTCAAAAATTAAAGATTTTTTTGCCTTTGTACTTCTATGAGATTCATTAATGTCAAGAACATTTTCCTATTTCCCTCCTGTGCTCTTCAAAGTATTTTAAGATTAAATGCTGAAAGCTCAATTTTAGTACCAAGATTTTTATCGAGTTGATGACAGAGATAAATAAACATCTTTGATATTAGGTTTGTCAAAATCTAAGAATCTTTTCTAAAATCATTCTTCAGCAAAAGCATAATTCTAAAAATTGACACAGATTTAAATTTTTCTTTTTCTATATAAATAACAAGATTGCACAGCATATTTTTACATTAGCATTGGGTCTTAATATTACAAACAATAAACTAACCTTGTCTAACATAAATAATATTTTGAAGTGTTTAACTCGCATTACCAAGATTTGCAAAGGCTTAATCCTCAACCTGATGCCACCTGTGATTTCATTTCATGGCTTTCCTTTATCAGTTTACTGCACTGTGACATTCCTGAACACAGATGTGACAGTCTCATCCCTCACATCTGTACCTAATATCAACTGGGTAGGAGTAGTGTGACCATGCCCCCACAATCCTAAACAAAATCCAGAGTGTTGTGAGGCTCCACTTCAGTACTTGGAGCTTGGTGTACAGGCAGCTCTTTGTGCTCCTCCCATCGTAGCCGAGATAGTGGCTACAATGAGCTATGCTTTCACAAACAGGGAGATCTGGAGATCAGTTGACTTGGAACTTCCTTTCTCTTCTTCTTTTCCAAAGTTTCTCATAACTTTGAGTTTTTAGTATGCCCCAGAGCTATTGGAACAAGATAGACTGATCCATGCTAGCTGAGCTCATCTAACATTAATTCATTATTAAAAAAATGCAGCTTATATTTAAAGTGGAAAGTTTATTGACCAATCAGGGTAGGTGTAGTTAGTTTGAACACACTCCCCTATATAAGGAGACTTCAAGCAGTGCTCAGTGATTATCCAAATGCTGCCTCTTACATGTGAAGTGAGAACAGGGCAACTCATTTGGTGATTTCAATGTTTAGTAAGTTAGGCTTCATTCTCTCAGCCTGCCCACTTCCTTCTAGAACAAGGTTCAGGTGGACACTGGTCAAGTTTGCCATAGTGACTCTCTGCCCTAACCTTTCTGATTTGTAGCTATACAATATTCTTTTTCTTTTCCGAGGTCATGCTTTCTTTAAATAGCTTTTCTTGATTAAAAACAAAACAAAATAAAAAGAACAACAACAACAAAAATAAACAAAACCTTTTGTCCCAGGAATTCTATATACATGAAGAAATCTTCACATATTTATCCTCTTATGTATGAAAGCCTATATGCTTGAGCAGAATTTTACTATTTCTATAATATGCCATATAATGATATTTTACTATCAATATGTTCTTTCTACCTCTTTAAGATACATGTAACTGATTAGGCACTTACAGCTAGTTTAATTAGGCCTTTAAGCTATTATCTTACAGAAACAAAAATGAGATTAAAAGCTAGTATACTTATTTCATAGTAGAGAATACTTAAGATAAAAACGTTATGAAACCTGTGCACAATCAACCATCTAATTAGTAATAAAGATAAGCTCCAACACTGTGTTTCTGTGACTCTCCCATCAGTGTTCATAACCACATATCATCAAAGATAGCCTAAAAGGCTTTGGTTTCTTCCACCATTCCTAAACAAATGAAGCTGTCAGAGACTTGATAGCTGACCAAAGTTAAGATTTTTCTTTCATTTTTTTGGAAATTTATTAGTTCATCAAGTTGAGAGAGCACAAGGCAGGTAGAAGGAGGAAGCCACCATGAAAAGGGAGTAGAGAGGAAGATGGAAGAGGAGGAGACAGAGACAGACAGAGGGAAGCACAGACTGACAACTGAAGCCTGTGGCTCCCTGCAGGCTTTGGTTCAAGGAGAGGATGAGCAAAGAAACAAAAAAGCAACAGCCTAGATCATTCCTAGGACTCACATAGCAGGTTTCCAATCAGTCAGACACCAATGCTCTCAAGACACAAAAGTACTTGATGGAGGTGGAGGTTGTAGGGTGGACAGGTGGACGGAGTCAAGAACAATTAGTGGTTTTGCAGAGAACAGGTTTTGATTCCCAACACCTCTATGGGGGCTCACAACCATCTGTAACTCCTGTTCCAAGAGGTCAAATGGATGCCCTATTCTGACATCCACAGGCACTGGTTATGCGTATGGTAGGTACATATACATACATGCAGAAAATTATCATACAAGCAAAATAGAATTAATTAAAAAATAAATCGACATAATTATAAGAAGAAAATAGTATTAATAAGGAGAATAAACAATGATACATTAAGCTAGTAGAACTCAAACTCTAGCCTTCAAAAACTAAATGACCACAAACTGCCAACAAAAGCAAAATCCGATACTTTGAAAAGAATACAACAAAACTCAGCATCTACAATGTCACTGTCACATTATACATAATTAAATAAGAAGTTCCTTACATTTAAGGAAGCAAGGTAGTTTGTGCCATAAAACCATCAGGTCATGGATATAAAATAGTGTTTACACACACATATGTGCGTGCGCACGCACACACACACATGCACACACACACTTTTTCAGTACAAAAGCACATACACAGAAATTTAACTTTGGGAGTATGTAGGGGAAAAAGTTCAGTGTGCATCAGGATTTCCCTGCGAATTCCTGACAAATGGCATAGCCTGCACCCAGTTCGCAGGCTAGCAGGTTATCAAGTCATTACTGTGGTCTGTCTGGCATCCAGGGGATTTTGCTCAGGATTCTAAAGAAGGCTGTGTGCCTCACATATAAACTGATAGGTAAAGGCCTCACAGCATCTTTTAAAAAATACTCAAATGAGCACATTTTGTGCACAACACATTTCCTATCTGTCTCCAGGCCTAAGGTTCAGCCTCAGTGACACTATAGGAGCTTGTATTTCCTTCGTTTTCTGCATACAAAATGTTCTGTTGTCAGGTGGTAATGTGGAATACCTCTTGTTTTCCTTTAATTGCATAGTGACATTCAAACATACATCTGGACCTTATTATTTTTGGTTTTGCTTGTGGATTAGAAAAGAGAGAAATTGTTTGACATTTTCCCTATTGATGTCTATAATAACTTTATTTGATTTAAAGTACTCGCAAGAAAAAAGTGGATCTGCCTCCTCCGTGAAACAAAGGATGCTCTAAAGAGGCCTTCTAAACAGGAGAGTTTCTCTATCTGGTTGGGAGGGCGGACATCAAGAAGGTACTTCCTACATGTAGGGCTGGAAAGACTCAAACCGATATCTACTCATTCCAGATAGGGCAGTAATGACAGAACAAAGGAATGAGTCTACCAAAGTCTGACTGAGAAAACCAATGAATTTACTGGTGTTACAAACAGGAGTATAGGTAAGAGGTTCCTTCCAGGAACACAAATGACTCAAAGGGAGCTGCATCCTAGAATGTCCACACCAGCATGGGAAACAGCTTATGAAAGCTGCAACCCTTGAGATCTCTGCAGGATTTTGAGGTGGATTGGCAGGTAGCAGAGTCTTCTCCAGGCAGCGTGGCTCATGCAAAAGTCTCTTCCAGGCAGCTTGGAGTGTGGGAGAATCTCCTCCAGGCAGCTTGCCTGGTCAGAGATTCTTATGCCTCAGCAGTTATCTATGCTTTCCATGCCCTTGAAACAATGGAACTTTGAGAATTTTGTGAGTTTCAGGAACTTTCTAAGACACATGAGTTATTTACTCATGAGCATCCTTCCATCCTCCTGAAGGGAATATTTGATTTCAAGATAATTGCTACAAAAGACAAATTTGATTCCTTTATACACATGGACATTATATTTCTTAAATCCTGTCTTCACCAGTATCTCGGACCAGATTCCTAAAGTATTTTTAGAAATTTCCTTGCATAATATATTCAGATAACATAGTTAAGAGGATGACATAGCTAGTAATCCTCTTCTATGGCTAAGACAAAATGCTGTCCTTAGTCTTTACTAATTTATAAATAACAGAAACTTTCTATTCACAGTATGAGTCTGGGAAGCCCAAGTTCAAAGTGCTAGTAGGTTTGCTCTCTATTCGTAGTCTGGTCCCTGATTCCATCTCAAACAATGAAGGAGCAGAAGGTTAAAGGATAGTTATCTGCCTGTCTCCAGTCATTAAATGAAGGCACTAATTCCATTCATGAGGGTAGAGCATTCTTAACACTGTCACTTTGGAGCATAAGTTTGAGCATGTGTTTTGGAGGGAACACATTTAGATCATCACAACTTCTGCCTCCCCGAATTCACCTAGTGTACCCGTCAGTCTTGACTGCAGGCCCTCATAGCCTGTTATGCTCTGTGCAGCCTGCAACTCTAGATGAGGACTTACTGTTCTGTGCATTTAGCTGAATGTATGCCTCAGAAATGTCACTAGTGATTAGGGATCTGTGAAGTCTGTAATTTAAGTGTAAAAGTTCAAAAGATTCAACTATTGGTCGTGTTATTGGTCATGTACCTTGTGAACAACTCAGACAATTTTGCTGCATGATGTTTGTTAATCAAGGAACACTCTCAAAGTCAGGATCTGCAAAGGAAGGAAGCTCAAGTAGATGGAGCCCATTTCCACAAGTGTTGTGATTGAAAACTACATATACTTATTCCTTACCTGACAGTTCGTTCAATTAGAAGCCTAACATCTCTCTCATGGAGCTGAAATCAAGGTGCCTTCTAGGATAAGTTGCTTTTTGGTCACTTTCGGGGAAAATACATCTCCTTGCCCTTCCAACTTGCGGCAAAACCCACATTCTTTTGTTGCTGCCTCTTTCCTCCATCTCCAAAACCCCAAATGTAGGCAAACACTCCTTCACAACTGATCACTCTGATCCCAAGTCCCTTCTCCACATTTTAAGAATTTTTATGACTATATTGACTTTAACAGATAATGTAGAATAACACACTCATCTTAAAGACTGCTGGTTACCAATTCGAATTCAATATGTGACCCCTTTTCCTTTTCCATTGAACATTCTCTATGTACAGGATCAGGGGATTAGTGCATGGATATCTTTGTATGTACACTATTCTATCTACGGAAGAAAAGTAGAAATGAATTCAGTTTTGTTGTAGCCAATGGTTATTTGCTACATCATCATGAGATAATTCCTCAATGTTGTTTTTAATCAGGACAAGGCTGGCATGACCCTACAGCCCGTAAGGACTGCTTGTTGCTTATGACTTGGCACTGGGAATTGGCACAATCTTGGAAGATGCATTCATTACTTTTCATGGAAGGGCAGTCATAGGAAATGTGACCTGAGAACTCTCAGTTCTGTCAATAGCAACTGGCAAATGAATACAATTGCACTGAACGGTACTAGCAGGAATTTTGGACCCAATCAAAGTTTTCCCTGACAGTAGGATTTGCCATATGGTCTGAGGAGGATGTGCTGAGTAGAGTAGATAGAATATTAAAGCAGACATTGGGGTTGCAAAGTCTCCGAAAGTGTACCACCTCTTTCATTGTTAGGTTTGTAAATAGTACATTGCACTTAGGTGAGTCTCCCTTGTGCAGAGGGTACATTTGAGGAAACAATGTGCCTTCAATAAAATCTTGGATTATTTTTTGCTACCTTACTGCTATTTTACCACGAAAGATATCACTTCCTGCTAACTTAAATTCTTTCTGTAGCTTCCTATAAAGCTTTCTTAATATGTGACACAAGCCCCATTCCCTACCTCCAACCTAATATGGATCATACTGCAGGAACCTTCTCTCAGTTCTCCAAACCTCAGCAACTCTCTGTGACTGTGAACAGAAAAAGCATTAGATAACAACAGTGACAATGGCCACTGACTGTCTAACAATATCAAGGCCACCCACGGCACAAAAGGACTCATACTATTGATTTGTTAGTATTTTCTGAAGAAAATTCTGGCATGGGGAGAGAGGAAGAGAAGACTAATCGCTATAAAATGTTAGTGGCACATTCTTAATCCCGAAGGCCAATACTTGAAGGACACTGCCTTCATGGAGTGCTCCATCTGAAAAAAGGCCTGTATAGTCCATTCCATCTAGATATAGAGGGGAGCCTGACATTGACTTCCAAGAGTAAAGACTGCTTTTTATTTAGCACTCCAGTAGTATACATGGGTGCTATTAATGAATTGCTGTTGAAGGAGCTCCAAGATGTAAGTGCTGCTGAAAAAAGTATTTGTGAACCATCCTAGAGACAGCAAGGTGCACAAAATGGAAGGAGCCTGATTGAGGTAACCACAGAAGCCACAGGAAATGCTCAATGATCACAACTGGCTCTTCAGATTAACATAAAGTCCCATGCTAAAGTCCTTTGTGCATTAGTCAGTGAAACATAAGTAACTAGTACATTTTCATTAAATGAGGATCCATTCAAGCAATGAGAATAGAATAAAATATTTTTAACATTGAAGGAGAAAACTCACATGTAGGGCTCTGCAATCATCTTTTGATGTTGAAGGAGAAATAGATAATAAACAGATAAAACTGAACTTACTTAAAATAGTCTTGTTCTGCAAGAGGTTGAGAGAAGTTCATCAGGAGGAAGGGAAATCATACAGATCAGCCAGGAATTCAGATAATCGTGTAAACAGAGAAGAGTTTCAAAATAAAATTATATATATAAACATATACACATATATGTATATATTTACGTATATATTTGTTTCAAGTAAAAATTAAAGCAAAGTACAGGATCATCATAAAAATTGAATAAATGAAATAAGTGCAAATAGCACAATAACTCAATAGTATAATAAGGAACTCAAGGTACCTAAGTTATAGGTGAAGAGTTTTTGTTTTATTTGGGGTGAATGCAGATTAGTATAAACACATTATGAAAATTCTAGAGAAATCAAAATGGTGCTAAAGACAACTGAAACTAGAATGTGGAACAAAAACAAACTCCATTGTTTTCAATGCTCAGCTGAAGTTAGGGGTGGCATACACAATAATTCACCTCAGTTGCCAACTTGGCTACAGAAAGAATCACATCTGAGATATGCCTCTGAATCTATCTTTGGGAAACTTCCAGAGAGACATAATCGGGAAAGCAAGACCATTGTGGGAGATGGGCAGCACTTTTACATGGGCTGTTCTGAACTGAATAAAAGAGAAAAGAAAAGTTGTCAACAACTAAGTGCTAAGCAAGCTGTTGTTACTGCCCTGCCTCCTCTGCCATTCAAGATTGGCAGCTCTCAAACTACTGCAAGTAAAAGTTGCCCCCGCCAAGCTCTACTAGGCGTATTTAGTCACAGTGACAAAAATATATGTAGCACGTTATCAAAAGTGGTTTGGGGGAGAATAAAAAAGTTCAAAACCTGTCAGTAGATTTTAAGTAGGATAAATATTAAGGAAATTATTGAAAAGCCTTTAATAATAATGATCTAAATATACTCTTTTGAATGTATGTGTGCAAGTGTGTGTGAATGTCTGTAAGACATGTATGTACATGTTCACATGGATGCCTGCAGAAGCCACAGACCAATGTCAAGTAGCTTGTCCTATTGTCCTTTACCTTATTTATTATTTATTTGCAGGAGTCTCTTACTGAAGCAGGAGTTCACAGAGTTGGCTAGACTTGTTGGCAAGTTGAACTTCAGGGATCTGCCTATCTCCAACTTCTCAGAACTGGAGTTACAGGCACATTGCTCCTGCTTTATCTTTCATGTAGGTTGTAGGGATTCTAACTCAGGTCCTCATGATCGCACGCCTTTGCTCACTGAGCCATCTTTCTAGTCCAAATACACACACCTGTTTAAAATAGATTGATAAAATGATCACATAAAAACAAGACCCGGTCATGTTATGCACAAACTCTAAATACAAAGATTAATACAGTTTAAAATTTAAGATTTAGAGCAAGCAATATTGTTATAATACTAAATAAATAACATCAACTTTAATGCCATGCATATAAGACTTCAAAAGAGAAAACTTAAAGGCTAGCAGTCCACTCTAGTAAAGATTCTAGCTTATGTGGATGGTCAAATATTTTTGTCTGTGCAACAAATAACAGATTGTTGAAATGTGTGAGGAAAAACAGAGCCACAGAGAGCAATATACAAGTCTACCATTCCACCTGGAGATTTAAATACTGAACTTTCAGTATTGGTAGTCATAGCAGAAAAAAAATATTTACAGCTATCATTGGTTTGAACAACACCATCAATCAACTAAATTTAATTGACATATATGCACTACTGCTTTAAAAAGTAGCAGAATAAACATTTTTCTCAATTTTACCTGAGATATTTAACAACACAGACATCATTCTGGGCCATAAAACAAATTGACATGAAGGAAGGAACAGAACCAGGCAAGGTAGTTTCAGAACAACAGAGGTGAGTTAAAGATAAACAACAGAAAGTCAGTATGTATATGCCAAGCATCTGGATATCAAACAGCATACCACAGCAACATGGGTTAAAAAAATCAACAGAAACCGAAGCCCACTTTGAGGACAATAAGAGAGAAAACACAATATGTCAAATTTGTGTAAGCAGTGGGAAAGCAATATTCTAAAGGAAATTTATAGCTCTACACAGAGCAAAGGAAGGGAAACCTGAAGTCAATAACTTACATCTTAGAGAACTGGAAAGAATAGTGGTCTTTCTTTGAAAGGAAGAAATCTTTGCTTCTTGTAAAGCAAGGAGAAAACCACCAATAGAAACTAAAGCAGAGATCAAGTAAAACAAGAACAGGACAGCAATAGAGAAATATCTAGATCATTTAAAAAGATGAAAGAAATAAAATAAAACAACAGACATAATGGATCAATTACTTCAAAACTCAAACCACCAAAAACTCCTCCAAGGAGGAAAGGACTTATTAGATCCATTACACTGAATCAATAATTTACACACACACACTAAGAATAAGACAGCACTAAGGTCAAAGACTTTTACAGGTGAATTCTATCAATATTAATCAAGAATTCATACTAATTTTTCATGATATCATCTAGAAAAATCAAATCAAAGGGATTAGTTTTTTAATCGTTTTATACTTAATATTCATTGAAACATATACTAACAGTGAGTTTTAGAAATTCATTGTTTCTGTGACTGAACAACATTCCATCATTTGAAGATCACATGTTTTATTTGTCCTTTCATCTGTACATGGTCACTAACTCTTTTTAGCTTTCGGATCCTGTGAAAATAGCTTCTATAAGGCACAGGCAGACAAGTTATCTGATATGTTCTTCTTACATTTGTTTGTATTGTTTATAGTATCCCCTTGCTACATGATGCCAGCTTTTTCTATTTTGTGTCTTCTAACTTTATCAAATTTTTCTTTGCAATATAGCTAAAAGAAAACTTTTCATCATTGGTTTAAATTTTCATTTTTAATTTTACAAACAAGCTATAAGATTCTATTCGTAGCCATTTTTCACAAGTTCTGTTCTGCTTCAAGTTTCATTGCATCTTAAGTATTTTATTTTCTTTTGTGATTTATTTGAGGTATTAGAAGCATTTGATTTCCTAATATTTCATGTTCTTAGTTTCTTTGTACTTCTGTGAAGCTACATATTTGTATGATTTCAAGCCTTTTAATTGTATATTGAGGTGCTTCTTTATATATACTTTTTTAAAATTTCTAAGAGCTTTTGAAAAAGAATGTGAGTTCCTCCCTTGTAGGATATATTTGTATCCTACAAATATATTCCTCCCTTGTAGGATGTTTACATATCCTTGTAAACATCAATCAGCCCAAGTGACTGTTAGGGGTTTTGCCAGCTCCTCACTGATTTTCTGTCTACTTGGGCAGAAAACTGAGAGCTGCATGTTGTTGTCTACTATTGGAATTGGACATTTGTTGTATTGTTTCTGTAAAACATGTACAGTTTCTTTAAAGCTTTGTTATAATATGAATGTAATTTTAGTATTGTCTCCTTTCTTGTACCCTTCCAATAGTTTTTATATCCATCATTTCCCTGGTGATAATTGTTTTGCTGAACTCTATTAATCATTAATATAACCAAACCAATTTGTATGATTATAGTTTCCATGGTGATTCTTTACTATCATTTTGCTTTAAATCATTTTATGCCTGTATATTACACAGCACAATTTGGTAACAATTTTTGCAGGAATGTGGTAACTCCTGCCATTTTACTTTAAGTGCTGAAATAATATTGTCTAGCAGAAGCATCTATGATGAAAGAGTTACTTCATGCCTTCATTGTCCAGAACAACTAGCCTTTAGTATATACAGAACACTTCAAATGTGCTAAGAGCAGGTAAAACCTGATGTTAGTTATACTTATGTGGTTAGTAAATAGCTCACTCAGTAGTCTTTGCCAGGAAAGCCAGAGAGGCTGAGTTTGACATCCAGAACTCATACATAAGGCAAATTGTGTGGGCTGCAAAGGTGGTTCACCAGTTATGAGCATTTGCTGCTTTTCCGGATGAGCTGGGTTCAATTCTCAGAACCCACATGGAGACCCACAAACTCTAATTCCAGGGCCTCTGAACCATCTGTTGGCACCAGGAACCCATTTATATCTTTCATTAGAGAACAAACAGGCATCTAAAGAATAATAACAAAATAAAATATGATAAAACAAAAATAAACCAACCATAACAGAACAAAACAGAGGAAAGAGAAACAAAGAAGCACAAGAAATACATATAGATGCAGATGTTCGCACAGAGAGAGAGAGAGAGAGAGAGAGAGACATTTGTATACAAAGGAATCCCATAAAAACACAAAACCAGAGCCAGTGACCTCCACCAGAGCAGGCCTGAGCAAGTGACCTCCATAGGACCAAGCCCAAGCCAGCAATCTCTGTAGGAGCAGGTGAAAGGGAGCGATGTCCTAGAGTGCAGACCTGAGCCAGTGGCCTCTGTGGTACCATGCCAAGGACAATCACTTTCACTGGATCAGTCCTGAGCCAGGAACATCTGTAGGACCAGGCCCTAGCCAGTGACTTTTGCTGGAGCTAGCTTGAGCCAGCAACTTCTGATGGAGCAGACCTGAGTAAACACCTCCCCAGGATCAGGCCTGAGCCAGTGACCTCCTCCAGAGCAGGCCCAGGCCAGGGACTTTCTCCAGAGCAGGCCTCAGCCAGGGATCTGTACCAGGGGGCAGGCCTAAGACAGTGACCTCCTCTGGAGCAGACCAGAGCCAGGAACCTCCATGGGACCAGGCCTGAGCCAACTACCTCCACAGGGACCAGGCTCGAACCAGCAAACTCTGCAGGAGCAGGCACCAGCCAGCAACTTCCATGGGAGCAGGTCCAGACAAGTGACATTCATGGGAACAGACCCAAAGTACCTCTGAGATTGCAGAACAACCTCTGGAAACAGATCAACCTCTGTGAATGTGGAGTGACCTCTGGGATGACTGGAATTGTGACTCTGACTCCACCATGAGGCACAACCATTTGAGCCTTAGATCCACTGGCACCTGGAAGAGTGATCACCAGAGACACAGCCACAACTACACTAATCAGAGGAAAAATGGATAGACAAGATAAAAACACACTCAACACCACAAAGGGCTACACGACGCCAGCAAAATCTAGTGGCTATAAAACAGTAAGTCTTGAACACCACAGTACAGATGAAGCAGAAGAAATTGACCTAAAAATAACTTTAGGAGAATTTTTGTGGCCCTTAGAGAAAATGAAAAATTCTTTTATAGAAATGGAGGAAAAAACAAACAAACAAACAAATGGAAGGCATTAACAAATCCCTTAAAGAAAACCAAGAAAAAGCAATCAAACAGGTGAAAGAAATGATTCAAGACTTGAAAAGCAAAATAGAGACAATAAAGAAAACACAGACAGAGGAAATTCTGGAAACAGAAAGTACGGGAACATGATCAGGAACCACAAATGCAAGCATAAACAGAATACAAGAGATAGAAGAGAGAATCTTAAGCGCTGCAGAGACGATAGAGGAAATAGACTCATCAGCAATAGAAAACATTAAATCTAATAAAAGATTAACACAAAATATCCAGAAAATATAGGACACCATGAAATGATGAAACCTTAGAATATAGACAGGAGAAGTCTATCTTGAAAGTACAGAAAATATATTCAACAAAATCATATAAGAAAACTTTCCCAGCATAAAGATATATATGAAGATATGAGCTTAAGAACACCAAATAGCCTGGAAAAAACAAACAAACAAACAAACAAACAAAACCAACAAAAATGTCCCCTTGCCCCATAGTAATCGAAACAGTAAACATACAGAATAAGCAAACACTATTAAGAGCTGTAAAGGAGAAAGGCCAAGTGACATATAAAGGCAGACCTATGAGAATTACATCTGACTTCTCAAAGGAAATCATGAAAGTCAGAAGGCCCTGGTCAGGCATTATGCGGACATTCAGTGACGATGGATGCCAGTCCAGAACACATCATAAACATCATCAATCATGACCCAGAAGGCTTCATCCTAGAGATGAAGGGTGGTTCAGCCTATGAAAATCGAAAGAAAACAACAACATGGCCATTACATTAAATCCTAAAAGAGCCTTAGACGAAAAGCATCCCATTATAATAAAGGTCTTAGAGAGAGTAGGGATAGAGGAATATACCTAAACATAATAAGAAAATATACAGCAAGCTAATAACTAACATCAAACAAAATGAAGAGAAATTCAAAGCTAAAAGTAGGAACAAGACAAGGTGGCCAACTCTCTCCATATCTATTCAATATAGCTGGAGCAATAAGAAAACAAAAAGAGATAAAGGGGATACAAATCAGAAAAGAAGATATCAAACTCTCACTATTTGCTGATAATATGATAGTTTACATAAGTGACCCCAAAAATTCTACCAAGAACTTCTACAACTCATAAGCACATTCAGTAATATGGCAGGATACAAGATTAACTCAAAAAACAAGTAGCCCTCAATTATACAGATGAAAAATGGGCTGAGAAAGAAATCAGAGAAACATCACCCTTCACAATA
>LOJH01019514.1:0-21187 GCA_001685095.1 Ellobius talpinus | reverse complement strand
GTTTCTTTATTAATCAATGAAAGTAACACATAGACAGATGATCCTCCTACATCAAGGGTTGATGGCCCTAAGAGGCCTGCTCTTTTCAGGGAGGAATGTACCTCAGGGAAAGGGTAGGTGGAATGGAGCTTGGAGGAGTGGAGGGAGGGGAAGCTGTGGTAAAGATGAATTGTATTAGAGAAGAATAAATAAAACTTTAAAAAGAAGGGAGGTCTTGCTGAGCCCTATGTGTCTCTATTGAACTCCAAAGTAGAAACTCTATTGGAGTGAATGTAGTCAGGAGACTAACATACTTAATGGTCAGCTAAGGCTTGCACCTTGACCTCTATGAGAAGTAGCAGACTATTTAGCTTTTCTAGGGGTAAAAGCCCCAAAACACCTTCTGGATCTTGGATACTACTTGTAAGTTGTGGTACGGGATTGCTACTTTTCTAAAGATATTAAATGTCTCCTTCAAGGAAACATTTTTCTTGATCTTCCTAATGTAAACTTGAAGCACGATTAATAAAAACTCAGGGTCAGAAATTGGGGTTCAACTTGAAGATCCGAAAAGTAAAACAGCCAGCCACTGGCTCTAACCTTGACCTCAGTCTGAAATGGCAATCCTGCCTCCTGGAATCTCAGAATGAGACTGTCTGTTGAGAGCTGTTTCCCTTCATTTTATAATCCTCTCTAGGTCTGGGATTAAAGGCATGCACCGCCGACATTGAAGGCATGCACTGCCCGGTTTCCATGGCAACTAGTATGGCTACTGCGATTAAAGTTGTGTGTCATTGTGGCTACTGGGATTAAAGGTGTGTGTTACCATGATCTTGTCTGTAAGGCTGACCAGTGGGACTGTTTCACTCTCAGATCTTCAGGCAGTCTTTATTTATTATAGTGACAGTGCATAAACTTAGTACAGAATTTGCAGAATTGCTACCATTAAACAAAAAAGAAAGTATATACATAGTCATAGATTGTAGAGCCTGTATTTGGAAGGGAAGAGGTAGAGAGGAACTCTCATCTCATTGAAAAGATGGAAAATAGGCCAAGTAGAGGAAGAAAGCATACAAATGTAGACTCAGGCAAAATGTCACTAATGAGTCTTCTTTTTACACGTCAGTGGGCAGAGAACAGTGTATCTATCTCCTAGGCTCAAGTTTCAACCGTGCCATACCTCAGTTTCCTCATTTATCAAATGAGAATAACAGTAAGATGCTATTCAGGAGGATTCCAAACTCTCTCCTGTCCAGGTAGACAGATAGCAGCTGCTCAATAAATGACAGTTCTACTTAGAAAATCACAGAGGACCATGGATTGACTGGAGTTCTAGCCTGGATATTGTGGTGGGCCCCTCCTGTACTATGGACAGACTAAATAATCATGGTTATCCTAATCACAGTTGCAAGCACGGTGGAGCACCCACTGTTTTTCAGGGAATGCTCAACTACATGATCTGTGTAGGTGGCTTCATTCGGTCCTGATGATTGCCCAGTAAAGTTGGTACTTTTGTCACAATTTCTAGAAAAAAAGAGCAGGGGAGAAAGCAGCAGCGAGAGAGTAGTCTCAGCATCATCTCCTTTGCCTTGTGCCTCTGCACGAAGAGCACTGTGGAGACCAGGGGAGGTTGTTGACTTGATAGCTGAATGAATATATGGAAAGAATGGCTGGTTGGTCGTAAAGAAATTGCTTATCGGTTCCTAAGATCCAGTTTGGTTTCAGCCTCTACCCTTGTGGACTTTTATTTTTCAACCAACAGAGTTCTAGACATTTCTAGAACATTCTCTGGGGTTGTTTCTCCCCTTCTGAGAGTTGAGCTAGGAGTCACTACACTTCATCCCTTCTCTGAGGCTCCAATTACCTGCTATTTGGCATGCAAGGACCTCCCCACCCCTGATCCTGAGAGGGAGCAGAAACTGAGAATCATGCCTATTAAGTCATTTTATGATCGTCATTATGTAATAAAGAGCATCTGGAGCCTGCAAAATCATTGTGAGCTTTTATTTTGTTTTAAGTGTAACTATCTCCTCACACCCTTCTTTCTCTGAGTGATAGCAACCACAGCTGTAATTAGTCTCCTATCCTCAGGCAAGAGGGGTGGATGGCTTCCCTTCTCTTTCAACTTCAGCAGGAATCAAATCTTGTCCCAGTCTTGTCATGAGCCCACCATGCACCAGGTACCTACAGGAGCTGACATATATCAAATTCATATGGTAGGAATGGCTCTTAAAAAGGTCTATAAAGGTCTTATAAAAGGTCCTTTTATGAGTTTGTTTAGAGATCATGGTGTGGGCTATCTATAAGGGAAAAGGCAAGGACTAACACAGTGGACTAAGCTCAAGAGAGATTCCAGGTGTCACAGCCTGTTATTAAGCACAAGCCCCTTCTTGCTTCATGGATCCATGACAGACATTCATTTCTAGTCTTACCCCAGGTCAGGGCATCCTGACCAATACAATGAGGGTGAAAGTGATGTAGCCACCCTTCTGTCCTTCCAGCCTTATGTTTTCCTATCTTCCTCCTCTACTTGAAAATCTAATGGAGGAAACTCTAGTGACCTAAATGACTGTGGGATAAAGAGACCGAGGGTGCCCGAGAGCCTGAGTCACTACAGGGAGCAGGGCTGCCTGGTCAGAAACAGTTGGGCTGCTATGCAGAGAAGCATTAAACTTTAATTGTGTTAAGCCACTGACATTTTAGGATTGTATTGTAACAGTAGTTAGCCAAGCTTGACTAATTTAGCTACCAATTATTGATGTTGCATAAGTCTGGATACTTTGCAACATCTGGGGTTTCAATGCTCACAACATTGCCGTTTTTCTCAGGTTTAGGGGAACATTCAAAGATGTTTTTCAGTTTGTCCAAGGACTCATAGTCTGTAAATGGAAATGCTAAGATTTGAATTTGATATTCTAATAGAACAAATAAATAAAATCTAAGCGATTTGCATAGCACTGAGCAAGGATTTTGTTTGTCTATTTGTTTTCATTGCTGAAGGTACCAAAAGCTGTCATAGTAGAAAGAACAAAAGCTAAGGAATGGGCTAAAACCAGAACTGAGTCTGAGGCAGAGTAGATAGGGATTATGTCTGTTTCTTCTGCGGGGGTACAACTAGAAATAAGGAATAATACTCTTCTCATTTTCTGGTTTCTTCTTTCTTTTCTTCTCCCCTTTCCCTCTTCACTCACTATAATAGAAGAAGGATTTCCAAAGAATGAGATAATATAACTTGAAAAGGGGAATCCCAAATCTGTTGTAGATTTTGTTTGGGAAAGAAATCCATCAAGTGTCTTTCTGCCCTTCTTGACAGGGACAGTAAAGGTACAATTTAAGTCTAGTGTCTCTTTCTGTAAACAATCCAAAAGCAAGCCCCAGTCCCCCCAATCTCAAGTGTATCAGTGCCGGTCTAATTGGGTCAGATGGCCTTCTGAATCTTTCTGAGATGTTGGAACATAAGGGCTTTGCTTGCATTCTGACCTCTTCTCACACGCCTGGAAATCTGGGTCTATATCCAAGAACAACTGAAACAAGACCAGAAAGCCCTGTGATTTCTCTCTTTAATTTCCTAGGTGGTCTCTATATTAGAACACTCATGGTAAGAAACAAGTCCCAAATGTGCCACATTCAGGGAGGGGCCAGGGTAGTGAATCGATGGACCATCTATCAGGGCAGCCTATAAAAAGGGATATAGTGTTTGGAGATACTGGAAGAGCATCCAAAACACTCCAAGCACATAAGCCCTGGGCTATAAATCATCTGCTCATCACTCTTCACATTTCCTATTAAAATACACAGACAGAGAAGGTCACAGCAGCAGGTTCTAAAAACCAGAGTCTGAAGTTGGCCAGATTCATGCTGGAATAGGAAGCCAACTGGACTTGACTCAGTAAAAAGATGCTCAATAGATAGCCACGATTGCACCTTCCTCAGCATGCACTGGCCCAGCCACTGCCCCATAAGTACTGAAATTCTAGTCCATTTTGCAAATTTCCTATTTCTTTGCCCTTATCTTGCTGAAAGCAAGTTCCTTAGACCTTAGAAGAAACTGGGCCAGGTCTCCATGTCACAGAAGATACTTGCTTACTACCATAAATGTAGGTATTGTTTCTGTCTTGTAAGGGTAATCATTTGGGGCTCTATTATATAAAGATGTTTTCCAGTTTGGAAGATGACAAAAGGGGGGAGGAGTTCTCAAGACCCCACCCTAGCATAAGCTGTCAAGACCTTAACCTCAACTGTTGCCATTTGATAGCTGCTAAGGGAGGAAGAATCGTTCTTTTATGAGGATGTGGCCTCTGGTAGGTTTCCCATGCCACATGCTGTACACCAATGCACATATAGAAAGCTCTGGACTCAGTGGTGGGTTATTTAAAAAAAAGGAAAGGGCATAAAATTGGGAGGGAACATGCTGAAAAGACCCGGGGGGTATTGGAGGGGAAATGAAGAATAGATGAGGCCATGTTTTATTGTATATAAGCATAAAATTCTCAAAGAATAACTTTTTAAAAATAATAACATCAAACATAACTTTTATTCACTTTATTAGGAGGCAAGAAGTTTGCTTCTTCCTCAGCAATGAAGAGATAGAGACTTAATCCACTCTAGAAAGTGTGGTTTCTAAGCAGAGCATCCTTGATCGCAGGGCTTACAGGTTTGCCCTTAGCTTCATGATTTGCCAGGCAGCTTCTTTATGTGCAAAGAGACTGCTTATCTTTCTGGGTAGCAACACAGTGTTTTAGTCTTTTTTCTGTTAGGACAATAGATCTTTTAAAGTGGCTAATCCTATTTTCAATACAAGTTTAAAAAATACATGGGTGATACCACGTGACTTCATATCCCTTTAAATGTCTCATGCTTTCCATAACCATGTTCGGGAGACTAAGTTTTGGGACTGATAAAACTGGCTCAAATTTGAGATTTTTCCAATTTTTATAAATTTTTTTTATTTTTTGAGATTATAATATAATTACATCATTTCTCTTGTCCCTTTCCTCTCTCCAAAGCTTCTTTGTTCTTTTTTAAATTCATAGCCCTCTACCCCCATTAATTGTTGTTACAGATGCACACACGTCTATACATTTCAGTCTGTATAATGTTACTGATACATATGCTCTCAGGACTGACCAGTTGCTATCAGATAGTCAGCTGGTGTGCCCTTCCCTGGGGAAGACGATTTCTCCTGCTCTCAGCATCCTTAGCTGCCTGTAGCTCTTTGTTTAAGATTGAGGCCTCGTGGGTTTTCTATGTCCATGTCTATTGCTGTTGTCCTGTTCAAGTCATGTTTAGGCAGTGGTCTTGGACTTTATGAGCGTGGCTTCTGACATTTTTAGGAAACACAATCTCATAGCAAACTCCTGTTCCTCTGGTTCTTAGAAGACCCATCAACAAGAGGGAAATCATGCCTGTACTTGAAACCCAACCAACCGCCTAGGGCAAGTGCAGTCATGGCTCTTGGAGAAGAACCTATAGACTACACTTTAATAAACCTCAACAATCATTAAATCGAATTTATTGATTGTATTTTAAATATTTGTCCTTATACCGACAGATAAGCATAGTCCTCACCTGCGTAAAGGAAGCTTTTCTTTGCTACAGACAGAGACCATTATAGAAAACCATAACCAATCAAAACGCAGAGTTGTGGTGCCCAGTTCCAGTGTTGCTCTTAAAGGCATGAGTCAGATAGCTTGTTTATATTATTTATTTTGCTATACTTTCATTTGTATAAGGAACAACAATCGTTCCTTGGCTTGTTGGAAGGCATTGGGGTCAATAAGTGTTTGCTTTTATGGTTTTTATTAATCCCCTGTATGTAGTTCCTCAGGGATACACAGATACTTTACTTTTCCTACCAATGTTTTTTCTTCATCTTGAATGTGTTGATCATCTGTACCAGAAACTCTTGAGGATACTCCTAAGCATGGATAATCATTAATAGGTGGAGTTGGAGAGACCCTGCAGTGCCAGTTTCTGTCAGAGAGGGGCAGTGTGCACTCTGGCGAGAGCACTGGAGGAATCTCAGGAGTACAGGCAGCGTACTTTGCCCTCAAAAGAGCTAGTAAAGGAATCACAGAAATGGAGTTGTAGTAAATGGATGCCAAGCTAGAAATAACAGAACTGAGGCAGAAGCAAATGGCTAGGAAATGAATCTGAAATGTTTGAGGTGTTTTGAATTTGTTCCACCAAGATGCCTGCTCACTCATCTTCATGTGTGTACACTGCTGCTAGTTCGTTCACTCATTCAATCCAGCATTCATGGTCCACATCAAGGACACAGTAACCATCCTCTAGAACTGTGAATCTGAGGAAACTCCACAGAGCAATGGGCTTTGACATCAAAGTGAGTTCGATGTCAAGGATGTAGTATCAGATGACCTGTAGCTCACGATGGCTGTGTTGTAGCAGAATAGGAACACAGTTGTCTTGTTGGAGTAATTGGGGAGACACCTTGCCTATCCCACTAGAAGTCACTCAGGGTGGCCCTAAGACAACCTGTTTCTGGTTAGACTCCTTAAATACAGCTTACCACCAAGAGTGACCTCCATTTTTTGGTGGCTGCAGAGTTGAGTGGTTATTAAAGTGACTTTCCAGGTATTGATGGCAAATAGACTTAAGGATGGAGGCACAATTTTGGATTTTGCAGCAAGGCCACAGGACCTCCTGAGGACCCTGTCAAAGCTTAGTGCAGGATCCTAGAGGAAGCAGCCAGACTCGGAGAGGAAGAGGAGCCTGCCTTGGTGAGCCCTGATGCTTCCTCTTAAGGAATCTGAGGATCATGGTTACTCGTCAAACAAGCCCTGAGTGAGCCAAATGAGGACCCTTCTTGGCAACTCGGATAGTTAGTTTTAAATATCAATTTAGAACAACCTGGAATTATCTGAGACTGTTGGCCTGTGGATATTTTCTTGATTGTTAGTTGATGTAGGAAGACACAGTCCACTGTGGGTGGCACTATTCCCTAGGCTGGATCCTGAAATGTGTAAGCATGGAGAAAGCTGACAGGGATGTGTTTATTTACTTTTAATTCTTGACAGAGGGTGTGGTATGGCTATCTCCTTGAGCTCTTATTTTAACTTCCCCAAAATGATGGCCCATATTTTGGAATTATAAAACAAACAGACAAACAGACCAACTCTTTTCTCTCCTAAGTTGCTTTGGCCAGGGTATTTTGTCACAACAATAAAACGAGGTCAGTGAATTAAGTGCTTTCAGTACAAGAATGAAGACTTAAATCAAAGTCTCTAGGACTGACATAAAGCTGGGCATGGGCATGGCAGTATACATGTATAATCACAACATTAGGAGAATCCCTGCAGTCTTGTAGGCCAGCTATCCTGGCTATCCTATCTCATAGGCCAGCTACACACACACACACACACACACACACACACACAGATTAAAATCAGAACAAAATGAAATAATGACTTGTTATGTAATATAATTTTCTAATTTTCAAAGGGAGTTTTTGATAGCTCTTGCCTTGACAACATGGTTGGTGGGATAAGTGCAGTAGACAGTTCTGGGGTTGAAAAGGGTTTGGAGTGGAAAGAGAAGAGAACATTTTCAAAACAAATCAAATGTCATATGACTTTTGCTGTTTTTATTTATTCTGTTAAGATATGTTTTTAAAAAGTTGAATAAGTCATTGTTGCTGTTATGCATGTTATTATTCTGTCATTAATTGCTTTGTTATAATAAGACATTGCTACAAAATTGTATCCCTGAAATAAAGTTTGACAAAAAGTTCTGATCATCTGACAGATTTGTACAATGTCGACAAAAGCACACTGTTGCAACATAAATAACTGACAGGGAAGACGGAATTATCTCAATGAGGAATGGTTCACAACAGCCCAAACTTGAGTATCTGGGACTATCATGATATATCCATCTCTAACATAAATATGTTATGGCATTAATTACTTTCAGAAGTCCAAGGTTCATGTGGCTATAGCCCATCTATCTTCTTGCAGAGGATATGTGCAATTTATTTTTACTTGTGTTATTTTTGACGGTTGAAAATATTTCCAGTCTTCCTCTCTTCCAGGAGCATCATATGATGAAATTTGCTTCCCTCCCATGTTAGGTGTGTCTACAGATCTTATGGTGAAGCCCAGCTGAAAAGAAGCATGGATAGTTTCTAAATAGAATCTTTTAACTGTCAGTGTGAAGAAGTCACCATACTTAACTTTTCTTAGGTTAGCAAATTTTGTTCCTTTGGATGCACATTTTCCCATACAACTTGGAAAAATGTGATGGCAGGAACCCATTCTATGACCCTCTCAACCACAGTCATATATGCAGTATGGTGAGAAATAGACCTGTGTGCTTTCTAGTCACTTGACTTCTGAGATTAATTGCTATGACACATAACCCATTATCTGATTAATATATGTTTTATATTCTCCATCAATAGAGCAGAAATTCTCTATTCTCCATGTGGTTGAGTAAACAGCAAGTTATGCTGTGTTTTTTTAAATCCATTTCAAAAGTGATTACCTGACTGCACGTTGACCAAACAAACTATCGCATATTCTCATCTTTTCTTCCTACTTCAAAAATCAGCAAAAGCCAGGGAAAGAGAACTGGTACCCACTCAAGAAACAAGCCCTTTCTTGAGATACTATGTAAGTAGGTAGCAGATAAACCTCAAAGTACTGGTGGCCATTTTTATCTCTGCCTGGAAACATCCCCTCAGGGATGAAGCTACCATGGAAACAAGGGAAGGCGTATGGGGAGTATTCTAATATCATTTCCATTGCTTTGATAAAATATTCCGATGACAAGAAACCTACAAGTGAAAGGGCTTTATTTGGTTTAAGACTTCAGGTTATGGCCCATCATTGTGGGGAGTCAAAGGAGGAATGTGAAGCTGGTGATACTGCATACACAGTAAAGAGAAGAAAGGAACAAATTCATGCCTGCTTGCTTGCTCTCAGCTTGTTTTTTCCTTTCTTATTATGTTCAGGACCCCCTGCCTAGGGAATGGTGCTGCCTAGAATGGGCTGGGTCTCCCTATAATGAACAACCAAGACAATCAACCACAGACACAGTAACAGTCTAACCTGATATAAACAATTCCTTATTAAGACCCTCTTCCCAGGTGATTATCAGTTATGTCTAGTTGACAGTTCAAATGAACCAGACAGAGGGTCGGGATCAATATTTTATAACTTAGAATATTTTTGCTTCTGTCTATACCAACAAATAACAGCATTTATTCCTCCTCTTGCTAGACCTCCACCTCTTCTTTTCCTCTTCCTGCTCTCTTCCTATGTTATCTTCTTCCTCCTCTGTCTTTACCTCTTCCTCATCCTCATTATTTGAAACAGAGTTAGCTTAAGTAATACGCCACCTGTACACAGTCAACTCTTCATTTGTTTCCATCCACAGGGTAAGCTGAGATCTGTCAGCAGGACCCTCAGTGTCTCTTCTCTTGGGTTGTACTCAATATGTATTTCCTACTTTACACCTGAGTCACTTCCTCTGCTTCTCCTCTGTAGTCCATCAATACCTTTGTTTGCAGGCTCCTCCTTCTTAAAACACTCCTATGTTTGCTCTTTATAGTCTTGTAGTCACGTTCATTGTACGTAGCAATTGGTTCCATACAGACACTTTCACACAATGTATCGCCCTTTGCACACCGTCACCCTCTGCATCCTCCTCTCTTTCAATCCAATTACCTTCCTTCAGTTCCTCTGTTCATTTCCACCTTTGCGACATAAATGATTTGTGACATACACACTTTTCTGTAAGGACAACTTGGATCTTTCCTCAGTCATATGTACACTGCCTGCGACTCTGATGTCGCATTGCATTCTTGCATCAGTCTCCTGCAGTGACTGAAATTTAGCATTCCATTTTACCTTCACCTTCCTCAGAGTGCCAAACACTGATTCCTGGACAGTGTGCATGAAGTAAGCAATTATAGAATCAGGCAAATCCGCCTTCTGAGAAGTGTTCATTACGTATACACTGCACATGCTCAGACCCCTGGTTTAAAACAATTCCCTCACATTTGACAGAACTTCTTGAAAGCCACCTTTGCCTCTGTATCTCTTATCATATTCTAGTGAAAACTTGTTTTTCTGTTTAGTTTGGAGCTTAAAAATACTGTTTTCCTATAGCCCAGGCTGGTGGAAGAAATCCACAGGCCTGCCTGGGGCCTCATGGCCTGGGCTGACTGAAAACGTACCATAATGATCTTAGTGGCCTGTGCTGCCACAGGGGCCATGGTGATGTCTGGGGCCAGGCTGATGCTGAGGGCAGTAACTGGGTTGATGTCCATGGCCCATGTTACCATCAAAGGCCACATGGATGCCTGGGGTCTGGGCCATCACCCGTGGACATGTTGGTGTCTGAGGGCCATGCTGTTCCCAGGGCCATGCTGGACTGAATGGCCTATGCCGCCACTGGGGCCATGGTGACATCTGGGCTTGAGCTGCTGCCTAGACTCATGTCTGGGTCCCTGGTCCTGCTGTAGCTGGGATCTGTGTTGATCTCCATGTTACTACAGGGGCCTATAGGAACCATGCCTGTTGAAGTCCTAGGGCCATGCTGAGCTGGTCCTGAGAGATCTGAGCCTGCCCCTTGCTGGCCACTGCAGCAGAAAAGCTGGCCCTGCCCCTCACAATTGGGTGTGGGAGAGCTGGTTCCACCAATTTCCTGAGGATGGTAGTTCCAGTGGCCCAGTAAACTTTACTCACAAATGTTCACTGCATTGAGTTGTTGGTCTGGCTCAAGGCCTCTGGCTTCTGGTACAGCATCAATACTGGACTCTCACCAAAACTCCTCTCTCACATCCTGCTGTTTTCCCAAGTCATGGAGATCCTGCAGCTGTCGTTCCAAAGGACAATCTCTCCACAGACTCTGGCAGGTCATAGATGGGGTAGATGTCAAACTGAACCAACCCAAAGCCCTGGATGTGGATCTGGGTGGTAGCTGATTTGGTCAGTCTGGGCCATACCGCAGAAACTTGACATACCACAGAACAATGTCACTAAGATTAATAAAGAAGTGTTGGAGAGGCAGAAAATAAAATGGAGGAGACAAGTGGTTTCTTTTGGTTTGTTTTTAATTAATATTTTTAATTTGGGTGGGTATGTCAGGGGTAAGGAGTGGATACGGTGGGACTGGGAAATGAGCAGGATTGAGGTGTAGGATGTAAAATTCCCAAAGAATCAATCAAAAATATATGTTGAAAACGACCGGTTTCCTTTCCAGGAGGCAAAATGTTCTTGAATAATTAAAATTTGATGAGTTTTAAACAGGAGCTGAAGAGATGGCTCAGCTGGTAAAGTGCATGCCAGCCAAATGCCAGAACCTGAGTTCAATTCCCCAAAGCCCACATAAAACAATCACGGCATGGCAATGCACACCTGTGTTCACATCTTTGGGTAAACGGTGACAGGTGGATCCCTGGAACTTCCTGGCTAGTCAGTCTAGCCAGACTGTTGTGTCCCAGGTTCGCTGAAATGCCTATGTCAAAAAATAAGGTGGAGAAGGACTGAGAAAGACACCTATGTTGACCTCTAGCTTCCACATGTATGCACAACACATATATAGATACACAGTTTTGCACATGCATATGTACACACATAACACACACACACATGCTCTAAGAGGTACTAGATTGAATCCTGGGCTGTCTAGAATGTACAATGAACACTGGCTGCAGTCACAGGCACTTTGCTTCATTGTGCAAACACAACATAAAACCCAGAGTAGTTTCCGTGAATATAGCCCAGTGGGGGTCAGATACAAACTCAGGCCATTTGATTCTGGAACTCCGGCTGTCATTACCTCACATGTCTTCAACATGAAGGAATTGATGTTTCTCTGAGAAACAAAAACAAAAACAAAACAGAGATTGTTTTTATAGTCTTCGAAATATTTTAATTCATCTTGATCAAAAGCGAAGCTTAACATGCTAAGGCAAGAGGTGACATGATGAGATCCAGGAGGAGCTGTCCCTCTGCAGAAACAAGCCTCAAATTGTGTCTTTGTCCCTTTCGAGTGATGCGACCTTTGTCAAGTCTCAGGAGCATGCGTAGTCCCAGCTTGATCATTTGCAAGATGGAGAAAGGAGCCACTGCTTGTGTTGTGAGGATTAGGAATGAGGATGAGTGGAGAGCTTCCCATGCACTGCCAGGAGCAACCTGCCGTGTAAACAGGAGCGATGTGTAATGATGAGTACACTTCTAGTCTTAGGGATGCTTGCACATACCATCAGTCATAGCTGCTATGCATTACGGACCCCATCTCATCTTTTTGAATGCTCATGTAGTGCCTGGTGTGTGCTCATTATTTATTTTTAAAACGGAGTCTCATGTATAACAAGCTGGTCTTAAAAATTCATGGCGTATCTGAGGATGACCTTGAACTTCTGATCAACCTGTTTTTTACCTGCTGAGTTCTGGGATTATAGACATGCACCACCATACCCATTCTAGGCTGTGCTGACAATTACATCCACAGCTTTGTGTGCACAGGGCAGGGCAAGCACTCTGCCTGAGTTATACCCCACCCCCACATTCAGTAATCAATAGAAAAGGTTTTTAGCTTCTTAAACTCAGTATTCCTTATTTCCAAAGTGGATTGATTTTGGGGGGCTCTTGGAAAGAAATGAAGGTGTATGTGCACACTGTCAAGTGTAAGCACTCACATATGGTGAATAAATTTTAACAAATTAGATTGAGGTGACGACCAATAGCACAGTCTCAGAGAAGAGTTCCAAATGCTCCCCACATGCCGACTTCCTCACTCTGAAACTTACGCTTTTTAATCCATCAAGCGTGAAGCTGGAGATATTCCTGCTCCACTCTGTGGGAACAGTGGCGACAAGACAATGTCAGTCACATACATGTGCCATCCACAGGGGTAGTGATGGGGCATTGAGGAGGGATGCTGCAGGGCTAAAGAGTCATTCTTCCTATTAAATGCTGCCTTCCGTTCAGGGAAATGATGGCGAGGGCTTTTAATTTCTTGGTTCCTCACCAAAGATGAGCTGCAGGTTGTCACCATTTGTAACATATGCACAGAAACTCTGGTCATAAAGAGGCTGTTTTATGGGGACATATGTTGCTCGCCTGGAAGCACAGCCTGGCCTGAATGCTATTCCTTGGCGACGTCATGATAATATCTCCATCGAGTCCAGGGAAGCCTCTCAGGCCTGCAAGGCTGCAATTTTGAAATGGATTTCACAGCTGCAAACTGTAAGATGACCCAATTTGTCTTTCACGTTCCTGCCTCTTCTCCTATAACTATGGAAATCTGCATCCGCACTGCAGTGATGGGTTGCATAAAATATGCAATGGACTTAGAGCTCCAATTTGAGAGTTGCAAAATTTAAGGACAGCTGCTGAAGTAATCACAGGGAGGTGTGAGATGGAGGCCAACCCGCCGAGGAGCATGTGTGGATTCTTGCTCTTCAGACACAAAGGCTGTCTGTGTGTGAAAATCTAGTCCTAAAAAATTTGTGTGTGTGTGTGTGTGTGTGTGTGTGTCTGTATCCATATTCCTTTGCCTTTCTAAGGAACCTGGGGCTACTCATCCTCCAAAGACTATCCCAGATGGTAAACGGAACTGAAGTTTGCACATAAATTCTCCCGAGGGAATTGGTGGTTGGTGATAGCAGGCCTAATGAAATTTTTTATTGTGGTTATTACATACGATTTGTACAGTATATCATGCACGGAAATTTCTTCTATTCCTATAAATCTGGAATTGCCAGTGTAAATGCCCAGGCTTACGAACTGCTGCAGAACACAATTACCTCTAGACACAAACTCTCTTTAGGACATAAAACTCGTTGCTACTGAGAAAGCCTGAATTGCACCAGCAATTTTGTAAATATCTGAGTGATATATTTCCTTTTGGATAAGTTTTCATGGCCTTGGAAAACTGTCTCGTTTCTTAATGCTTTTGTTGTTGAATTTTTTTTCCTGGATATCACTTGTGGCCTGATTGTTGTTTTCAATCATGCTTAGTAAATCGCAGTATTGGACAAATGTCATTTGTAAACGGCTCAGAACTGTACAGACTTCTACTGGCGTTAAGAGGGCTGTCTTCATAGAGGATTCTTGAAGACATGAGAAGAAAGGAAAACCAGACACAAGATTCAGGCATATGCTGTACTTTCACCCCCTGTATGGTTAGTTTTTCAAGTTAGAAGCTGCAGACAAGCCTTCCATTTTTAATGAGGGCAGATACGTACACTTTCTCCTTTATCTGTCTGGATCAATGGGGGAATCACTTCTCATTCTGGCCAGTTGCGCTGGTAGTGGAAAGTCTCTGCGCATTTTCTGGTTAGGTATTATTATCGAGTATGATGGTGAAGGATGTTATACCCTTGTATTGATTTTCTACAAGTTCTAATATTGGAGATAAGGGGAATTCTTCCATCTGCTTCTAGCAAACAGAGAGCCGAACTGTTTAAACTCTTCATAACAACTTCCAAAGGAAGGCAACAGTGATGGATTATAGACTGCCTTGGAAGGGAGGAAGGAGCAGAGTGAATAAGCAGTGTGGAGTACCATCCTTTCTTCTTTGTTTGTTTCTCAAGTTTTGTCCTCTCTTATCTTCTTCCCTCCCCTCCTTTCCCCTCTTCCTCCCTCTCTTATCTTCTTCCCTCCCCTCCCCTTCCACAATTCTTTCCTTTTCTCTTTCTTTTTCCTTTCTTCCCTCCTTCCTTTTCCTTCCCCTTTCCCCCTTTCCTCTCTACCCTTCCCCCTTTCCTATCTTATCTCAGTTAATCCCCACAATTGTTCTTCACGTTCAAATAAAGATAATAAATCTAAGTTAACTTTAGATTCTTAGCTTGTGAATGTGTAGCTGGAATCTGATACCCAGCATGATACCCAACTGGATGCAGCTAGCCTGCTCTTCCCAGAATTCTTTTATCTGTCTTTATTCTAAGAGACTAACAGTGGTAAGCTTACAAGACACCATCTAAGGGGTGTCTCCAGGTGCTCCATCACCAAGAAAAGGACAGCACATTAAAAAAAATAGGCAGCTTTCCCATAACACATGAGGAATAACATGTCTCCATTCCATGCCTGGTGAGAAGAGGGGTACAGAGAGAATTTTATTAGAGGTCAATAAAGACACCAGAAAAGGCTTGGAGATCAAAAACAAAGTTGCTTGGTCACTGTGGGACAAATTTGCAAAGAATTGAAACAAATCAAAAATCTGAGTTAGCATTTACCAAAGAAGTTGATATCCAGAGCAGATACTAATAAAAAGAGAGAAAAGTTGACTTCCTCTAGCACTTGGGGAAATGTAGAATAAAACAACAGGGCTGTAAATTTCACTGATCAAAGCAACAAGCATTTTTCTGGGCACAATGCCTGATGTAAATAGAGAGGGGTGAGTTGAGCATGGTGAGGGTTAAAGGGCTGGTAGATAAACAGAGTCTGATGGAAGAGTGGGCATTGTTTAAACCTGAGACTCATCTGTTCATGCTTTCAGAGAGATCTGAGTGCTTACTTAGCCCACTGTTGCATACTGGAATCCATCAAAATAAAGAGGTCCAATTTTCACCGTTATGTAGTGGAGAAGAGAAATATTAATGAAATAATTTTACCAGTGAAGGCAGAAGGGTAAACAAAGATAAGGCTTGTGATGACCCAAAAGCCTGTGTTAAGGATGAATATAACCAGACACCTGTACTAGACTGGGTTAAGTAAGATTCTCAAGCACGTAAACACAAAAATAAAGTAAATATGAAATACACACACATACATGCCACACATACACACAAATACATAATGCACACACACTCATGCATACAAACACAGATACACATACATGCTCACAATACATGCATACACATACACACACACAAAAACACACAGTAACTCCCTCGATAAAGTAGTACTATGTAAAAGACTATTAAAAAACAAAACAAAAACACCTCAGCTTGCCAGTTGAATTGGTAAAGTGCTTGCTGTGTAAGTATGTGGGTCTGAGTTTAGCTTCACAATACTTATGTAAAAGCCAGGCATGGGAGAAAGGACAGGGAGGAGGGTCGCAGGTTCCTGGACCTCACTGGTCACCAAGTCTAGCCAAAACACTGAACTCCAAGTTCAATGAGAGAACCTGTCTCAAAAAATTAAGCAGAGAGTAGATGAAGACATACGATATCAATGACTAGCCTTTATATTTATGTGCACACATGTGAATACACACATATCAAATACAAACCTTGATAAGCAATTCCATTCAGATCAAATTTGTGTTGACCTGTATAAATCTTTATGCTAGACAACTATTGTGTTCCTAGTAGGAGACTTTCGATGAAAATATTTATCTGTGAGAACATACTTGCTGTGTGGTATCAGCACACCATGAAGCCCCAAACAATGCATAGGAACCAAGCTCTGGAGGCTCTTTGAAATCAGAGTTTCATGCTGATGCAATGCTCAGTAGACTATCCCAGGCTACAAAATGACACGAGGAGTATGGTTTTCATTTCATGAACAAGAGAAAGGAAGTACAATGGCAAAGCAAGAGTGTCTGAGTCACATTTCCCTTCAAGCTGGTCTGTGTCTCCCCAAACATCTGCAATGAACCTTTAAGTGGACCTTATAAATGAGATTATTACTTTTAAACAGACGACACCTTCAATTCTTGAGTCAGCACTGAGTGGTTGGTGGTGGGTGCATATCTAGGTATAAAAACAAACAGCACTCTCTCTGGTTGTATTTTCTTGTAGCAAGCCTCTAGGCGCACCCGTGTTACCTTCATGCTCTAACTATGAGTTCCTACACAGGGGAGAAACTGAGGCTGGCAGCCAGCACTGCAGTGTTTCGTATTTAGTGAACTTAATTAATAATAACTAGTATTGCTTGCCAGTGTGTTCCAAGAGCTTGACTTATGATGCTAAGTTACTTATATGTCATTGGCAGTCATCAAGAAAAAAATAACATAAGTGCTGGTGAGGATGTGGATCAAACAAAACCCTTCTATCTCACTGGTGGGAACATAAACTAGTCTAGCCTCTATGGAAATCGGAACTGCTCATCCTCAAAAAGATACAAGTAGACTCATCATGTTGCCTACTTTCACTGAGTCTCAGTATTTACTGGAAAGATACCAACAGAGGCGCTCACGTATCCATCCATGTTCACCGCAGTACTGTTCACAGCAGCTAAGCTCTAGAACAAGCTCTAGAACTTAGTTGTCCAAAAACAGAGGCATGCACAAAGGAGCTGTGGTTTATAGACACAGTGGAATTTTTTTCAGCCATGAGGAAGAATGATGTTATATTGTTTGCAGGGAAAATGAGTTCAATAAGAGATCAACGTACTGAGCACACATCACCACACAGGGCTTGTGATCTACTGAGGATGGAGTTGGGGGCTTCAAGCATAGGCAAGCACCCTGTGCATTGTGCCATGTCCCCAACCCTGGGGTATTTTCTTGCAGACATGGTTCTACTCCCTTTTTTTCTTCCGTTTGTGATTTCCCTGGTTGGCAGAGAATGAGTGCCGGTATTTGCCTCATTTCTCTTGCCTCCTGCTGAAGGTTTCTGTGCTCTCATTTCCATTGAGATGGGCTTTAAAAACATACCCACTTATGAAAATATGAGGAAGGAAATGCAGTGTAGAGCTGAAGAAAACATCCAAGTTCTAAAATTAAAAAAAAAAACCCTGCATGATGTAGGAGAATAAGCAATCTAGGGGCAAGAAGCCTGACTGTTCCTTTGGGTTCTTAAGATTTATCACCTACACATGCAGGAGGCTATGGAAAGGAGATATGGGGACCAGAGCCATAGCTCACCTGCTGGCCACTGAGCCTGTGAGATGCTGATAGCCCCGGCACAGTGTGGCCCCAGATCATCCCCAGCAGGGCAGGGCCTCACTTCTAGCAACCTTTCCTCTGCTCTCGTGGTTCAGGGACCTGGCGAGGGTGCTATTCCCCTGCACACCTTGTGAGGCACAGGCAGATGCATCCTCTCTCAAGGTAGTGATTGGAGTGGGGAGGAAAGAAACAGAACAAAAATCAACTGGACCTGAGTAAATGTTTCAGTCTGCTATGAAAGGAAAAATAAGGCTCGCACTACCTCAGAGTTTTAAGGCTAGAATATCCATAAAAAGTTAGCACTGTCTTGGAAAACAATTGTATTTTAAAAAGAACTTTAAAAGCTTTTTGTCTGAGCCTGTGAGAAGGCTCACTAGGGGAAAAGGGCTCCCTGAAAGCCTGATCTCCGAGTTCCATTCCCAGGACCCACATGGATGAAGGAGAGAGCTGTCTCCTACCATTGTCCTCTGATGCACGCCACTCCAAGTAAATAAATAAAAAAGTATTTTTTAAAGCCCTTTATCAAAGATATCCAAACTATGAATGGATCACAGAGTACCAAACAGATACAATTATTTGTCTTTTAGAGGTAGAAAGAAATGTGTCTTGTTCCAGTACCGGTATAATTGGGTTAGCATAAGCCAAAGGATTTTGTTATATATGCAGCTGGAAACAATTAGAATGTGGGGCTGGCAATAGAGCACAGTGGTAGAGCACTTGATTAGCTTGCACAAGGCCTAGATCTGATCTCTAGTACTGGGAGAAAAGAATTCAAGACACGGATAATGAAATGAGTGCTGCTCTCCTTCCTCTCTCCCCTCACTGGAAATGTGAGACTTGCTCTTTGCATTTGCCCCTTATACACCAACACATGAGGCTCTTCAGTTCCAGCCTGTGTTTTATTGCTACTGTGTTTTACATTCATTCATTGTAATTTTTCTTATTTTGTAATTACATTTTTCAAAAAGTTTATTTTGTATGCACATGTATGTATGTGTGCACACTAATGCTGTGGCTTGCGTGGGGAGGCCAGAAGACAACCCTTGGGGTTTGATGTTGTCCCTCCATGTCATATGGGTCCTAGGGATTGAATGCAGGTCATCAGACTTGGTATAAAGTACCTTTACCCACTATGAGGGTTTCTTAATTAATTTCTTTCTTTCTTTCTTTCTTTTGTGGCAAGGTCTCTGTCTGTAGCCCTGACTTGTCCTGTCCATTCTTGGCTTCTCTACCCACATATATTATCCATAGTGATCAATGCCTGAAATCCAGAAATGGAACAGATTTCTTTGGGATTGACATACATTGCCTTTCTTTGTCAGGTTCTTCATTGAATGGAAAATAAAGATATGAAAACTACTAATTTTGTTGTCATTGATTAAGCCAAGAGGAGAGTCTGAACAACTTGACCCAAGTAGGCCAAGTCTGAATTCTGGTTCTCCTACTTAGCAAGTTTCTAATGTTGGATCTTTACGACCTGAAACTTAGTGGTCCTGAAATACCTGCCTCATAGGCATCTGTGGGCTGGGAATAGTTCATGTATCTTTGGACTTAAAGAAGTATCATGGAACAGGTAAAAGAAGGGAGGGGTTGTAGATATCTTAGCCTTACCTTGAAAGCAGGATGATCCTGAAAAGCAACCATGCTGTACCCAAATTCAGTCTTGTGCTAAAGCAAACTTGCACAGGTTCACCAGGGTTGATGATAAATATTTGTGGTTTTTTGTCTATTTTTAAATTATTGGCAGCTTAAAGTTGACTATACTGTATATATTGACATGAGAAAAATCAGGAAACATTCTAAAACAAGACTTCACCCTGCCCCCCAGTGCCCTTCAAGGTTTTATCAGAACACTCCTGTTCTCTCTAAGTCTCTTTCAAGAGTCATAATCAAATAATTTATGCAATCTCTAGGCATACAGCCTGGTATGGAAGAAGTCCTTTTTAAAAGGACAGGGGCTTCTATGGTGTTACTCCTGTGTCTGCCAACGATAACCAAATAAGAAGAACATTATTAGAAGCCTCAGAACACAGTACTTGCATGGATGAAAAAGGGAGAATTACAAGCAGACAGGTTATCCTCATGTCTCAAGTCTCATTTTAAAGGACTTTTATTTTAAAATTTATGTGTATATTTGGAGGTGGTGGGGTGTGTGCGCATGAGCACAGCTGCTCTGGGAGACCAGAAGCTGGCACCTGATTCCCTGGAGTTGGAGCTACAGGTGGTTGTAATCCACCCAGCCTGGGCTTTGGGAGTCAAACTCAGGTCCTCTGGAAGAGCAGCAGGTGCTCTAAGCTGTTGGATCATCTTTCCAGCCACTCATGTCTTATTGTTGATCCTTAAACAAAGTGGGAAGTTGTTCCTCATCTCATCGACAGAGTTGAGGGTAAAGCTTAGAGCATACACACATTACATGGCAGTAGGCAGATGGAGGGAGTCCCATCTTCCCTTTCCCCATTCCATTCTGTCTGTTCTCCATAGATGTCACAACGCCTTTGTGACTGGGGCTCTCTTCTCACCCTCCTGATGCTGTCAGTACCCATGGTGGGTCCCGCAAAGGATAAAGGACAATTAATCCACAGAGCAGTGGCAGCAGCATCATTGTTTCTGAAATGATAGTTTCATCAGGTAGCAGCAAGTTCCAGCATTAGCACAACAAAAGCTCCAAGCCAGACCATCTGTTGCCACGTGGACAATCTGGTGGGCTTGCCAAAGCCATTTATCTGTGTCGAGTACGTATCCAGCTTGGCCAGTCCTCACGCTGAGCAGAAAGGAAATCTAAAGAAAGACCCATCATTTATCACTGTAGACAGCTGGGCGGAGTGTGGGCAGAGAATACTTTTTCCCCTTCTTCCTTGAGAAAAACAAAGACCCTGAAGATGGTTAATGCCTGCTCAGCTCCAAGATTCTTGCTAACTCCAGCCTCCTCAGTTTACAGTTTTCTTTCTGCTTCCCTATGTTGTAGAAGGTAATCTGTGGGTACTTAGTTCTTTGCCCCAACATTTCATGTGCAGATGGTATCTGCAGTTCTTTGGTTTTGAACTGTAGAGCATGCTTATTTATGCCACACAAAGCAGAGCTAGAGAAATAACTGGTTTCTGCAGTGCCCATTGTCTTTGGAGCTGGGCAAATCTCTATCAAAGACTGTCTGGTACGTTCTGCGATGTGGGAACTCACCTCTCTGAACCTCAACTTAGCGTTCTGCAACATGGCAGCCAACAGCTTCACCGCTCACCACATCCAGCTTCCACAATACCTCCTCCATATAAAAAATAAACGCCAAATTCTGTTTGTCAAAGACAAGGTATTATTGGTATTATATATTATGATTCTTTTTATCTAGACTTCATTTGTTTTATCTATCTATCTATCTATCTATCTATCTATCTATCTATCTATCTAT